>CBVK0102217173.1:0-15607 GCA_900067695.1 Picea abies
TCAATTTTAGGGAGTCTGAAAAGAGCTTAACTATGGACTCCGGGGGGTTTCTTTTTCGTAAATTTAGTCCCTCAGGCCCGAAATAGGAATATAATTATACCTGAGGATACTCTTCTAAAGAATTGGAATTTGATAGAGTATTCCTTTGTTCGTACAGTTGACTGTCCGGACCGAAAAAGGGGTAAATTACCGTCGGACAGACGTGACTTCAAATTTCAGTTTAACGAGCATGAAAGATCACAAGATCGCTCGACAATATTTTCGTGTTTATAGGGTCTGAAAAGGGCTTAAAAGGAGACCCGTTATGTTTGGGGAGTCCGAAGGGTAAGTCAAAGAGTGAAAAAGACCCATGCAAATGAGGCTCAAACTCGTATTCAGGAAAGACTATACGGACTCCCGAGCCTACTATGTTGTCAGAAACGACATGGACACCATAATGCAACCATGAACTACCTAGGGCATCCATGTTTTGGTAAGCTCTACCACCAAGTTGCGACACTTCTAGAGCAGATATGACGGTTCTGTGTCACAACTGGATGGGATTGATCCTATATCATAAGAACAAAAGGCAATGAGATGCAACAGTTGGGATGAAATCCTACCCTATATGCTCAAGTTGATTTTGATTTTTTTTTTTTATATGGACTGTCAGTATATTTTTTTTTATTTTTTCGAAACTCAATAAAATTTGTCCCAATACCTGATCAAATCCCTCCCATATAACTCCTAGATCACTCAAAATGGTTTTTAGTATAAAGAAACTGATAAAGGGGCCCAAAAAAGTGACAAAAAGAGGCCAAAAAGTCTATAAATAGAAGCTGGCCACCATTGCTGATTTGGAAATTGACTCTGGAGCCAAAAGACCCCCTTTGCCAAAGATCGTGATTCCGGGAGCTACAGTGGACGAAACGGACTTCTGCTTGGGCCAAGTAAGTACAAACTCCCTTATCTTGCATTTCAATACTTCATTTGTTGTTTGTATTTGAGTTTGGGGGTGGGCGTTGACCTCAAAGAGGTCGGCCCTAGGCAAATGCGGGCTGTCTAGGGATAGCTCGTGGGTACCCCTGCACAGAGCCAAAGCTGCACGCGGGTACCCACAACTGTCGCCTCGACAGCCTGCGGGTGCCCCCCGCATGATGGAAAATTTGATTGAACCAAGAATTAACTCCCCCTTTTTTGCCTTGTGGTTTTGGCAGGATGTATGTTCAGTGGAGGGAGAGGGAGCACGAGGCCGCCAATGAGTTAGTGGTTGCAGATCCGAACATTATGGCCGTGCTGACGCAGTGTGGCTTAGTAAAATTCTTTTTGTGTCCATTTATGCACGCTCAACCCAGGCTACTGAATGCCTTGGTTGATTATTGGCACCCAGATGCAGAGGCCTTCATGATAGAGGGGAAATCCTTGGTGCCCACCACCGAGGATATCTACTTTTTGACGGGCCTCTCGAGGAGAGGGGAACCCGTCAACTTTCACACTTTTCTTGCGGGGCCGAGCAAAGTCTCGGAATTGATAGAGGAGTACTGTGAGGCTGGGACCGATCAGAGATCTTCCTCGATTCCCGTGAGTAGGATTACAAGCCTCGCCCTCCAGACCATTTTATCGCTCATTGGGTGGATTACCGGCTCTGCGGCCGTGCATCAGGCTTCGCGCGCACAAATGAACTGTGCGATCTAGTGCATTAATGCACAAATATTTGATTGGAGTACCACACTACTAGCAAGCATGACAGGTCAGTTGACAGCTTGCAGATAGTGGACACACAGAAACTTTGGGTTTGGGACCATCCTGTGTTCGTTTTTCTTCGAGAGAGTTCCATGTTTTAGTCCTCGATTGACAGTACGAGGACATCTGGCTACTTTCCCTGCAGTGTGCAGATGGGCAGCATTGCTACCGCGACAGGGTGGTGGAAGGACCATAGAGGCCTTCAATGATGACTTTTTTGCCTGGCTGTCATGACAGATCCCAGCTATTGAGGATTACCCATATACAGGGATCAATTTTTCCAGAGATCCAGCGATACCAGTGCCTCCTGGTGAGGAGCGAGGGGAGATGGGTAAGTCTGCACCTATCTAGTTTTTTTTTGTTTGCATATGTAATTTTTATGTCTTTTTGATATATATATCATGTTTTTGTATAACAGAGTTTTTAAAGGGTGAACATTGTATTGCGTGCAGATGTGGGGCCCGTGCGACCTGCCGATTATGCACGGAACAGGCGCCTCCCATGGCCAGAGGCCGTAGCTGCCGCCGCCGGGGGAGCAACAGTAGCAGGGTACCTCCCAGCAGGGGAGGCTGAGAGGGTTCTTAGGTGGATTGAGCGGAACTTCACTGCGCTCACTCGCACAGTTCCCATGGCAGAGATAGAGGACTTTCCACCCTCCTTGTAGACTCATATTGTGGGGGTACCTCGGACATGGGTCCGATTTTTTAGGCATTTGGGTCAAGCTGTATTTGAGTATAACAGGGCCCATAGGCCTTGACCAGACTTGTAGACTTTTATGTGCCACGAGCACTGATATGTATATATTTTTTGAGGGCATAAGCCCCAGTGACTCATTATGGTTCCCACTTTTTGAGGCCCTTGCGCCCATCTATGTACTCTGAGGATTTTATGATGTTTATATATGGTTTTTATTTCTTTTCTATGTCTTTATGGATTATGTGTGAAAAAATGTATTTATATGTGTATGATCATGATCTTTTTATGTGTGATCAAGATGTCAATCTAAAACGTGATTAGCTAGAGTATTCGTGATTTCATTTAGACTCCTAGGAACATGAAAATATGTAATATAATCAAAGTTGCGTTCCAAGAGACGTACCCTAAGGAATCGTCAGTGTAAAGTTGGGTCATGAACTCGGTATATTCTGTTTAGCTGCGACACAACCAATTGAGCATCTAGATAGACCTGGAGACGAGAGATACCTAATGACAAAGCGTCACAAAGCAACTCAATAACTGCACTATACTCAACAACATTATTTTTGGTGTCGCCTAAGCATATCCCTCCGGAAGATAACAACTGAGCCTGTGGTGTAAAGATTACCCAAGCTATGGAGGCAAGTCTCCACGTGTGTCGACTAGCACCGTCCGCATACCCAATGAACACCTCGGACTCACTTGACATCTGCCATAGTGACGAAAGATAACATCAATGACATGTCCATAACACGTTTTTCAAAAGAAATGTAAAAGAGTAATAGCACTAAGACTATACATATGTTACAAAAATTTACCCACCGTGACCATGCTATGAGTAATACTTCTTGAGGTAGAGCCCATTTCTAGGCTCCGCCAAAGCATTCCCTTCGAAATTGACCAGACGATAAGAGCCCTTTTTTAAAACCTCCTTAATAATGAAGGGTCTGAACCACATGGGTTTAAACTTGCCTGCCCCCAGGGGGTCCTTATCTTGGTCGTAAACCAGGACAAGGTCATCCTCAGAAAAAACCCGAGGACGAACGGACCTATCATATTGACACTTGACCTTATGTTTATGAGCCTCATTGGCCAGGGCCGCATCGCGATGCTATTCATCAAGCTACTCAAGGTGTACTAACCGTTCTTCAAGTGGAGAAGTGTCTGGCAATAACTGTACTACCAATTTCAGAGATGGAATTTGACATTCGATGGGCAAGACTGCCTGCAGCCCATAAATGAGTTGGAAAGGTGAGAAACCGGTTGCAGTCTTAACTAATGTTCGGTAAGCCCATAATGCCGAGTATAACATCAAATGCCAATTTGACTTGGCTGAGTTGATAGTGCGCTGTAGCATCGTCTTGAGAGTTTTGTTAACAGCTTCCACCTGCCCATTGGCTTGGGGATAGTAAGGTGAGGAATGTTCTTGTCGTAACCCAAGCTTTGATGTTAACTCAAACATCATTTGGTTCTGAAAGTGACTGCCATGGTCAGTGACAATCTCTCTTGGGATGCCGAACCGTGCTATAATCTGGTTGAATAAGAAGAGAGCTGCAGTCTCTCCATCATCTTTAAACGTTGGCATAGCTTCAACCCACTTAGTGAAGTAGTCGACAACTACGATGATATAGCGGTGCCACCTTGCTGACGGGGGGTTGCATGTAGTGTAATCAATCCCCCACTTCGTGAAGGGACCAACTGTGATGATAGGAAACATAGGAGCAGGATGTGCCCTCATCTTCCGCGAGAATATTTGGCATGGATGACACTTCTTGACTGACTCGATACAATCTTTGATAAGTGTGGGCTAGAAGTAGCCTGCTCGTAAAATATTTTGGGATGTTGCCAACCCAGATAAGTGACCACCACAAGCTCTTGTATGAAAATCGTTGAGCACTATGACGGCCTCCTCATGAGTGAGACAATGACACAATATGCAGTATACACCTCTCCGATACAACGTATCATTGAGTATGAGATAGTTCTTAGCCTGATGGCGTATCCACCAACGCTCATCACGAGAAGCAAAGGTGGGGCACTTCAAAGCCTGGAGATAGATCAGTATATCTCCATACCAGGGGTCTGACGATTCAATAAAAAACATATCCCCCCCAGATAGGCGATTCCTCAGGCACAACGTCACCTGACTCAACCGAAAGTTACGAAATAAGTTATGCGAAGACCAATGACTTCTTAGACTTGGCTGAAATGAAGTCTAAGTCAAATTCTTGGAGGATGACCATCCATCTACTGATTTTTCCACCGATAACTCGTCTTGTCAACATGTACTGGAATGGATTCACGATAGAAATGACGGTGGTCTTACGAAACAGAACATAGTGACGGAAACGTTGAACAACATGAACTGTTGCCAACGCAAGCTTTTCGAGATGGGTATAATTAAGTTCCGGTCCTACGAGGCCTCGGCTCAGGTAATAGATCACGTATTCAGAAAATGAATCATCCTCCTGAACTAAAACCATGCCTATGGTTGATTCTGTGGCATCCAGATATAATAAGAAGTCGTTGTTTTAATCAGGTGGCCATAACAGAGGTGAGGTAGTGAGGGCGTGTTTCAATGCGTCGAAAGAGCGTTACGCTGCTTCATCCCAGAAAAAGGGAACATCTTTCTTCAGTAAACACATGAATCCCTTGGTGATTTCGGCATAGTTGGCGATGAAGCGTCGTAAGAATTTTGCCTTGCCTTGAAGACTCTGAAGTTGTAAGATTGTGCGTGGGGGGGGAAACTAGACTATTGCCTCCACCTTAAGAGGATCCACCATGATCCTTGTTGTTGAAATGATGAAACCTAACAAACGTCCTGACGTGACGCAAAAGATGCACTTGTTGGGATTCAAGCGAATCCTGAAGTAGCGACAGCGTTCGAAGATTAGTCTGAGGTGTGTCGGATGATCCTTTTTCTTGTGAGAGTGTGATGCTAAATCATCTAGATAGGCCTCGACTATATGTTTGAGGTCATGAAACGCAAAATACATGGCCCGCTGGAAAGTGGCTCCAGCATTCTTGAGACCAAAAGGCATCTTATGATAAGCGAATGTACCCCACGGACAAATGAATGTCGTTTTGTGTTGGTCCTCGGGTTTGATTTGGATTTGGTTATAGCCCGAAAAACCATCCATGAACGAAAAGGCTTCACAACCATCTCACTCATCAATGATCTGGTCGATGAATGGGGTTGGATAATTATCTTTTGGACATGCCTTTTTCAAATCACGGAAATCGGTACAAACACGAATCATGCCTTGTTTTTTATCGACCGGCACGGGGTTTGACACCCATTGAGTCAAATGAATAGGGTATATGAACCTAGCCTTGAGCAATTTCTCAACCTCCATCTTAATGGCTGCCGCTTTCTTAGGATTGATTGGATGAAGTTTTTTTCGAACAGGCTTAGCATCCGGATACGTAGTGATCCCATGTTCAACTATTTTCAGATCGATGCCTGGCATTTCCTCATAAGACCAGGCAAAAACATCGCGGAATTCTTTGAAAAGATCCATGTAAATCTGAACCTCTTCGGGGGAGCAATCCACTCCGATGAAGACATTCTCCATGATGCCAAGGTTTCGGGAGATGTTGATAGGTATAGTGGCAATGATAGTCGCCATATTGCCCTCAGCATAAATTTCCTGTGTAGCTAAGAGGTTAATGGGACATGGCTGATCTCCCATCATGGTGATAGTGAATTCTCTGGCCTCGATTCGGCTTAACTCTGGGAGGAAATATGATCTGTGATGAAGATCCTCCCAAGGTTTGTCCATACTAGTCATTTCTTCGATTACAAATTCATCAGAAGGAAAGACTAAGTATAACGAATCGGTGGTAGCAAGAGAACCCTGAGCCCAGATAGGCTCAAGAAGTGGATCCAACTCTTGTGCGGGAGTCGAATCAGGAGTAGCCAAAGTTTGTTGGACTAAAGAGTACACTACTTCAGCGGATGACAAGGGCATGGAAATGCCAGCGTGCCCTGTCTCATCCATCGTGGCTGATGGGGAAGGAAGAATCCACGGATCCTGAAAGTAAGTCGTGCGGAACGACGAAACATGAAAAATCTCATCTTTGTGGTGAGTCGATATAAAATTGACATCTCCATGAGGAGGTGGGTAATCGAAATTACCCATCAAAGATGGGCACAAACCAACTCCTATGTTAACGACCCCAGCTTGAGGATTATCTATCATGGGAACCGTGGATGCCCCCAAGGCTGGGTCAGGTCGAGAGAAGGACAACTGATCAATGGTCACTATCCGGCCTTCATGTGGAAACAATAAGACTCGAAAAATTGTAGTGACCACCACTTTCATAGCATAAGTCCAACTATGACCTAACAAGAGATTGTAGTCGATGGGGGCATCAACTACCTCTACTTCGATGCACACGGTCTTTCCCCCTAACTGCACAGGGAAAGAAGGAATGATGCCATGTGGTCGGAAAGAACGACCGTCGAACGCAGTGAGGAGAGTAGGTTATGGAGATAACTCAGGCTGACCAATGGCTTTCCAACATGCTAACGACATAACGCAAGTCGAAGCGCCCTCGTCGACCACCGTGCAGAAGATATTCCGTGTAAAAGTTTTCATGGGATGAGCCACTACTATCTGAAACACGATGTGGTAAGGCAAACGAGGTTTCAAGTTAGTTGTATCTAACATGATGGTACCCAGGTTACAAGTCTCAGTAGAGCCTAAAGCAATCAACAAGGCTTTCCTCTGAGTAGGGAAACTTTGGAGGACCTTCAAAGAAGACATAACAAAAGGGGTTTGTGATAAATATTCCACCACAGAGTAGTTCTGGGCGGCCCTTGCATTTGGATTGTGAGAATCTCTCTTAAATGCACCCTTTGGAATGCATGTTATTGTTTCACCCAAAGTCTTCTCGATCTGTAGAGGAAGAGATGGGATCTCGGCTTCTTTTCCCTTTTTAGAGGCACTTGGTTTACTATAGTCGTGTGCTCTAGTCATTATTAAAGCATCACTTTTAACCATATATATGTTCATGGAAGAGGAATTGTTTGGGGGAGGGCAGGTTTCTTGGCTGCCCCCTTCGGAACTTGTAGGGGCTTGAGTTAAATTTTGCCCATGCTGAAAGGGATTAGTCAACACGACTTGCTGTTGTTGTGTGACAAACTTCTGGGCCTCTGCAAGTTGAGGGCATAGATGGGTTGGGTGGTCTTCCACACATAAGTTGCATGGATACCTCACCTTCCTCTTTTCCATGGTGCCCTCGCCAACATTATCAGTGGGTTTCTTATCCCCCTTACCCTTCTTGCATTGTTTTTTCTTCCCTTCAGGCTGCTGGGTGGCCTTTGGGTTAGTCGTCTGTATGGAGTGTACTTCCAACGTTTGGGTAGGAGGAGTAGCCAAAGCAGTAGTCTAGCTGGCCGCTGAGTGTTGTATAGATAACTGTTGCAATTGTTTTGTCAATTTCTCAGCAGGCTTTGTTTGTGCCGAACCAACGATACCATCGGCATGTGGTCCGGCTCTCTGTCTGGTTTTATCTAGTATTGATCGTGGTGCATCCAGCAGGATGTTGTACAATAGACCAGACTGAGAATAGATAAGCTCAAACTGTTGAGCCCTCATGATGGCATCTTATTCAGAGAAAACCCCAGAAGTTGCAACATCTTTGGATAATTGTGGTACTAAAGACTTAAGGAACCACTCAAGCAGGAATGCTGGTGGAATTGGTACTTTGATTAGATTCTTTCAGCATCGCCACTCTCGGATATGATCAGAGATATGGTCCATTGTCATCTGCTCGAAATTGGCTAGAAACTCTGTGCCGGCGTCGTATCTCACAGGTAACTGGAAATGGTTAAGGAAGGACATCGCCAGTTCGCCAAAAGAAGAGTATCGTGAACGATCAAGCTCTATGTACCATTTTGCGACACTCCCAATAAGATTGCATTGAAACAATTGCAACTGGAAAGAGTCATCTTTCAGTGAGTTAGATGAACACCAAAGGTGAAAAGTAGTCACATGATCACCTGGATCGTCGTTAGGCTTGGCCTCAAACTTTGGAATGTCCAAAGGCAACTTCGTTGGCATAGGAGGCCAACGTGGATTATGACAGATAGGATCATTTAACAACCGTGCCAATCTGGCAAGTGTAATGTTGCCAAGAATGGTAGTTTGGGTTGCTGCTGATAGCCTGGATAAAAGGGTCCTGGAGTTGTACTGGCACCAGGTTGCCAGGAAAAGTTTGGCTGCTGGCCCGGATTCTGGTAGAAACCATGGCCCTGACCAGCGTAAGGATTTTGCATCTGTGGAGACATCATTGGCTGATTCCCCATAAAGGACATAGGATGTTGGGCATTCATCGTATTTGACGGACTTTGGGAAGGATTACCCCATGTCGGTCCTGCTGGGAGAGGCATAGAAGTATGTCCGGGGTTCCATTGACCGTGGAAAGAATTACCCCAGAACGACATTCTAGATGAGGGAACGGATCCTTGTCCTGAGTTCCAAGGTCCTGCTATATGTGCCCCCGACGCAGGAATAGTACCCTGCGCCATAGTAGACTGTACAAAGATGGGGGTGCCCCTAGATGGGAAAGAAGTAGATGCGAAAGTGTTGTTACCAAACGTCCTATTCCAAACAAATGGTGACGAACCTACCGGCAGAGTTTGCGCAGGTGTTCCTTGACTCTCGGATCCAAATGAACTCGTGTGTGCAGGTTGCCTGGCAGACTGCTGATGCAATCCACCAAGCGAAGGGGATGAAGGAGAGATATGACCTCTAGCATAAGGAAAAGCATTGAAAGGGACAAGAATTCCCCCAAGTTGACCTTGCAGAGGAGCGTTAGAGCTCCCTGCCCCCAGACCCAAAGTCTGTAAAGTGGAGAAAGTGAGTGTAGGACTTGTACCTGAACTAGGCATACCATATGAAAACGGAGGGCCTGTTGCACTAGGTGTGAAAGGAGGTGTGGCCGCCGTGATAGATGGGGTCGGTCCACTATGCGATGTAGTTGCGGCTGAGACCATGGTGGCCCAGACCGTCGACAAAGGAAATTTAGGAGAAGCTTCTCCTGTGGTAGCAACGGTGATGGGAATGGAAGAATTCCCAGAGGAAGTAACAACGTTTTTTGCCATAGCTGTGTGAGGCACTGACAGGCGTTAGTAAAATTGAATTGGCACAATAACTTGCGGCCAAGTATCAGTGGTTGAGATTTCAACCAATCCAATATTGGCAGTCGATTCCTTTGGGAGTTGTTCGGGCTCAATGGTTGGTAACCCGATTGCTTCGAAAGACCCTTGTTGATCTAGCTTCTGCCTCAATGGTGGCGGGGGTGGCTCCACTATAACCGGCGGTAGGCCCAGAAGCCTTTGTGACCGGCGAAGCTCTAAATCCTCCACTATGTGAGAAGATTCACAACATGCTAAGGTATTCTACATGAACAAACAGTAACACACACTAAAAGAAGCCCCTATGAGATAAGACAAGCAAACACTAACTATTTTGAAGAACAATTACAACAACCAACACTAGAGCAACTTACCGGTGCAAGTGCAACTCGAAAACGGAAGCACCCTCCAGGTATACTCTGCAAAGCATGGACCGATGTCTATTCTAGGTACCATGGTATACCCCCACAGTCACCCGTGTATGTCCCTAGAAAAGATTGGCAACTAGTTTTCTAGCGCGTGAATAGTCACCAGGCGGGTATAGTCGATAGTCGAGTAGACCACAATGAGCAGGGTATCAAGCCCGAAACCTGTCAAGGGTATCGAGAGCAAATGGTCTAGAAGAAAACTGAGGACCTCGAACGGATTCAAGACCCACGAAGCTCCATGGCAAATGCAAACGACGAAATCCCTCAACAAATCCTCGATATGTGTTCTCCACTACGCTTGGTCCAGCTTTGGAGGGGTTATCTCCGCTACCTTTCCTTACGCGACCTCGTGTTTAGCCCCTGTGTTAGAGGGGGGTCCTGGATAACTTTCCATAACTGGACTTCTACACTCCCTATGACAGACTCCAATGTTTGGTTTGTGTGGCCTTGGAGAATTTACTCTCCAACCTATTCCAAGGCCCTAGTCCTGAGCTAGTGTATGAACCCTACAAACAAAAAGTCTAATAGTTTTTAATTAGCGTTGATTTTAATGGGATTTTTTACGTCACAAGGTATGAAGGTGAAACTAATGGTGTGTAAAGACTCAAAGAAAAATGAACAAAAAATGCTTGGAAAAAAAAACTTTTACAAAAAATACAAAAACCAGCAACTTTTCAACAAGAAAGACTTCTTTTTGTTTTTGACTTTTCTAAGATTTCATGCAAAAAATTATGAAAAAAGACTTCTTCCTAGCTATTGATGCAACAACACAATATTCAAACAAAGAAGAAAATGAAAAAGAGATTTTTTTTTTTATTTAATTGCAAAATGAAGCAATAAAGGGAAAATGCCGACAAGCACAAAACGAAGAAAACAAAATAAAATTCTGGCTTAAAGCGCAGATCGCGAAGAACTAGAGAAAATATGCACAAAGGCAATCAAGAAAGCACCGATTCTAACACTTGTCTAAAAACCATAAAACATATTTTTTCTTTTGTCTTTTCTATCAAAACATCAACTAAGAAAAACACAAGCTAAGGATGAGAGGCCCTAACTTACTGACTGTGCACCCTAGACTCAAAACCCCTGAGAGGAAAAAACTTCTCACCACAAGAGGGGATGACTGCCCCACCCTGAATGAAAAGAAACCTGACAATCCCGTGACTGTCACTGAAACAACACGCGTGCAAACGCGTGCTGAGATATAACTGAGCGCGGGTACCCACGGGCTGAACTAATACAGGCCACGTGTATGTGCAAAATCCAAGACAAAACTAACCACAGACAGCCTAGACCTGGAAGAGGCTTTTGGTATTGACAACCAGGGTCTCTTGAAGGCTTGGATGCTTCTTTTTTAACAGAAAAGGAAAATAAATGCAAAAAATAACAAACACAATAAAGCAGACTGAGACAAGACTGTGAACCAGCAAGACCCAGATAGGATCCAGAAAGCCCCCTGAGAATATTAAATTCTGACAGGGAAGAGGAGACTGCCTCTTAAGCTCTCTGTGTCCTACATGCTACTGAAACCTCTATAGCAAGCGTTCAAACACAGGCTGTAGAAGGTTAGGGCGCGGGTTACACGCATGCAGGCCTTCTACAGGCCGCGTGTACCTCTGTGTGTCCTGATAATAAATGTCAAGCAACAATCAAGGAAAAGCTAGTATTAAGAACCAGGTTCCCTTCTAGCTCTGACCTAACAGAAAACAAACAAACAAACAAATAGAGAATCTACTCCTTTAAACTACCCAAAAACCTCACTTAAATCCGAAAACCCTAAGAGTAATATCCCCAGTGGAGTCGCCAATTCTGTTGTTGGGAAATAATACCCTACGGACTAACAAGCTAGGGCTGAACTTGTACGTAGATCATGACCTTAAAGAAAACACTTTTAACCTATCACCCCAATACTCAAACCCCTTTTTCACACACAAGCATGGAAAAGACCTACTAACCTTTTTCTATCGATGTTTGATGTAGATCCTTCATTGCGCTTTATCCGCTTGCTTTCACTGCTCCTTCCAAAGACAATCCTGCAATCAAGACAAAACACTACACATGCATGCTATTCTTCTACCTAAGGGTTAGAGATTAAGAATAAATCAAATAAAATATATATCACTCGTGCATTGGGACGAGAAAAGTATTCTTTTATTAATCTCAAGATGAATCAACTTACAATAATGATAGAGACCGGCCACCGTTCTTCGATCCTGATCCTGGGCTCCTCCTCTTCTTTGTCCTCCAACTGCTTTTCTTGAATTCTTCTTAGGCTTGAGGAAAGGCTAAAGGGTTGGGACAAATGGATTCGGCAATTGGGCAGAGTTTCTTTGCTATCTTTTTCCTCTTTCAAATAGTACCCCTACCCCTTCTTTTATAGGCTAGAAGGAGCTAGGGTTTTGGACGAACTCTCGGCCATGCATGGCTGGGAGTTTCAGTTAACTGACCCAAAGATTTTTGTCCCGTCGACAACTTTTCTTATTTTGTGCTTTGTTAGGTAAATGCGGGCTGTAGTAGGCCAGCCAGCGTTCCAACGCGTGCAGTAGTAGGCCTACTAGCATTCCAACGCGTGCAGTAGAGGGTTAGGGCGCATGCCACTTGATTTAAGAGGGTTTTCAAGGGTTTATTCAGCATGGCTTTGGAAAGGAAGAGATATGAGTTGGCCTAATGCCAGGTATGCATGTATGATGCAATTTAGGGTTATAATAGGTAGTACCACAAACTTAACAATGGCAAGAATAGATTTGACTATTTGGTTACCATAATTTCATGGAGAAGGGTCGGAGGACCCAGAGAAACATCTATTTATTTGTGAAAATATTTGGGAATATAAACAGATCATAGATGAAGACACACAAGTGGCTTATCTCGCAAATACATTCATAAACCATGCACTGGACTGGTTTATGAGCCTAGTAGTGAATAGTCCACATGGAGCACCTACAACCGTCACATATGTAAATAAGGCACTAATCGATGAATTCCAACAACCAAGTTGAAAAGATCAATATATGAATGAGATGATAGAAATAAAAAAGAAGCCAGGAGAATCGGTTTGGTAACACTTATAGCTATAATACCATAGATAGATTCTCCCAAAAAGAAATATCTCATGGAATATATTTTAGAGGGACCAAAAGGCAATGTAGCAAGAAATCCATAATATAGCCCAAATAAAATGATTGGACCTGAGACTTCTACCCATGATGATAATGGATCCCATCGATCAGAAGTTCAATCGATTGAAAGGTAAGTTTAAGTATCCCATAAAATACATTCAACATAGACAACTATTCATAAACTCATTATTTCCACATTTAAAATACCCATTGAGGCAACAAAAGTTCCAAAATTAGGTCGAGGCTCTACAAGCAGCCCTACAATTGGAAGAGAATCAATATAAACATACAAATCTAGCTATAGAAGAGATGAGAGAGGATCTCAATAATATGACATTTAAGTTGAATCAGAACAAAGGAAAGGAAAAGACAGAAGTTGTCTGGTGTACCTTATGCAGAACAGAAGGAAACCAAAAAAATGAGTTCCCAACATTTGCACAGTATTTGGGAGCAGGGTTGTCAAATCCCTTACCCATAGGAGAATTATGGTGTGAACTATGAAAAACACCTAGACATGATCCCTATCTTTCTCCAATGATGCAAAAATACCAAACAATGCCTAAAAGTACATTCTACAATTTCTGCAAGTCTGTAGAACATGAGGATAAGGATTGAACCTTGGAATTTATGAAGGAAAGGACCTCAGATGCTTATAGGTGTAGGATAAACTAATGATAGGATAACATGGGAATAAGTATAATAATGTGCAGCAGTTTACATAGCCACCGAAATATAATCAAGTACCACAATATAATACACCACACACAGACAATCAAGGCAACAGGGGAGGAGTATTTGGAAGAGGTAGAGGATGAGTAATCTGCCACAATTTCCAGTAACCTAGAAATTATGTAAGGGATTATACATAGCCATGAGCAACATGCATTTACTGTCATGTAGTAGATCATACTACATAAGCCTGTCCTATACTTCTGAAAAAAATACAGGACAAAAGGAATCAAAATAACCAAAATGTTCAATGGATTGTCGTGGAAACTAGAGATGATGGGAAAAATATTAATGTAGTTACTCTAGGTGGAACCAAAATAGGGGAATATGGAGTAAATCAAAATCAAAACCAACACCAGTGGGTTAGAAAAAATACAACACCTCAAGAACATTTTGATGCGCGCAAGGAAAAAGAACATTCAAGAAAGCTAGACAAGAAATTTTTTAGGAGAATATTTCTTCTACTTCAAATACACAACTAATATATGATGGGCTAGTATATGATACGCCTCATCCATATGATTATACCAGCAGAGGTCATCCTTCATAAAATTTAATTAATCTAAGAAACATTTTGGTGTCTAGCTTGAAATTATTGAATGATCAAACATCTCTATAAGTATTGCAAAGTTTGGTAGAAAAGTGCAATTCTGAAGAAGAGATAAAACTAGAAAAAAAGATAGTAAATCATGTCCAAAGGAATACAAAAACAAATACAGAGTTCAGACTAAATGCGAATATTGGAGACTTTAATATGGGTGACATCATATTAGATTTGGGATCTGAGGTAAATTTTCTTCCTAGGAAAACATGGGAATGGATGGGGAAACCTACACTAGGCTATTCACCTATTTAACTAAAAATAGCAAACCAAAATAGGGTAATACCAATTGGTTGATTGAAATACATACCAGTATATTTTGATGGTGTGCGCACTATGGAAGATTTTGAGGTAATTGATATAATGGATAATACTACCCCTTATCTAGCATTGTTGGGACTGGATTAGGCATTTGAAAACCAAGCCATCATCAACTTGAAGGCCCAGAAAATGATTTTTGAATTAGTATATTATAGATTCATAACACCATTATATCCTTCAGAAGGTGAAAGATATGTTGAACCAATGACTGAGAACTTTATCACAGAAGAGATAAATCGGTTCTATAGAAATACCACACGTGAGGAAGATTACATTAACCCAACATCAGATGGAATGATTAGATGGAGAAGAATTAATTCTTGTGCTTCATATTCTGTGATCTAGGTGGATATCAGTGGCCACCCACCTTTTCGAATTGGCTCAAAACAGTTTTCTGGCAGTTTTTGGTAATTTACTATTTTTAGCAGTTTTTAACTTCCGGGACCATTTTAAGGGCCTAAATGAAGGTTTTTTTGGGATCGAGGTTCTTAATGATAGCCAAAGGCTCTATTTGATCCCCCTAAATTAATATCCACGATGATACATTTCCAACGAGCTATCGTATGCCTAAAACAAAGATCGTATGCAAAGGTTACGACCCCGGGAAGTTGATGTACTAACTTACCCAAATGGGGCCCACATGAATTTTTGCGCTTCATCTCCTAGGGTTAGGTTTTGGATGTTTAGGGTTTTTGAAATTCTTGATTATTGTAAAAAGGATTCTAGAACCTCATTTTAATGATCTTCTTGCAAATGTGAGTAGTCGTTACATCTCTTCTCAGAGATAAGATGCACCATTCTAGCGAGTCTTTCACTCTGTATTTTTACAGTCTCTGTACATTTATTT
>CBVK0102217173.1:15613-38589 GCA_900067695.1 Picea abies
TCACTCTGTATTTTTACAGTCTCTGTACATTTATTTCATTAATAGAAATCATGTATTACTTTATATATGTGTTTATGGTTGAATATCTGATACATTTCTATTATATTATTGGATATTCATGATATCTCTGTGCATTTCTTTATTATATCTCCACTCTCATTTCATGCCGAAAATAATCTGGATCAGTGGTATCAGAGCAGGCTACTCTTGATCGTTTTTTTTCAGTGCATGTCCCCAAAGAGGTCCAAGTATAGAAAGTTGGGTCTTGAGCTTGTCTCTCTTGAAGACAATTGCTCTCACACGCCCAAGAAACCCTCCATGGTGGAAGAAAATAAAAATGACGGAGCAGACGATCTATTGGGTTGTGGAAAAGGTATGAATATCTCCCTTATTTCTACAGTTCATGATGTAATCTTGATTGAATTTTCAATTAATTAGGAATAAATAAGATATGAAATAGATAATATGTCTCCTATCGTCATTATTTAAATTATACTGAATAAGATTCTAAAATACGATTGGAATTGTTTGATTTTATTAAAGGATTGGTTAAATATTGTCAAAACCGAAATAACAAAGGATATCTTGAAGATGCGTGAGCCATTGGAGGTTAAAGACTTTTGGCATAAAAGTAGTTTTAAGGATGCTTCAGTTTTCTATATTGTAATTTTATAATAAGTAAAACAATCCTGAGGATCTTCCAATCCTCAGGATGGCTTGATTTACTAATATTATTGTATATATAGAGGATAATAGATCCGAAAAGGCAATCGAAGAATTACGTTCAAGCATTCAAACTTAGAGTTACTCTGCACAAGCCGTTTTTATGGATGATGTACCAACGATGAAGTTAATAAAAGATTTGATCGGTTTTACCATTTCTATATACTAAGTTTCTTGTAGCAGTGCTTCTAAGGACCAAGGGCCCTGTCTAAAGGAGTCACTGTCTCAAATTTGTACTTGTATCAAGTTACTTTCTGTTTTGTGATTCAAATCTCTTTTACAGTAATTAAGATGAATGCATAAGAGTGTTAATGATTTCATGTTGATTGTGTGCAGTAGATATACGATTACTTCAAGCATTAAATGATTGTTGTTCCAGTTTCTATTACTGAGGTTTGATGCGTGACAATTTCTCATAATTTCATATGCGTTGTTCCTTTTACTTAGATTCACCATTTTTGTTCCTTTCAATTAGTTTACATTTATTGTTCCTTCCCGTTAAGATATAGTTATTGTTCCTTTCAATAGAAGTACAATTGTTGTCTCTTTCGATTAGATTTGTGTCGTTGTTTCTTTCCATAGATAGATTAATTCACCCTTTCCTTTCCAGTAATTTGATTCATAGTAATAGTCAATTCTGTGAGTCTTTATTTAGATTTAATTACTACTTTTAGTTAAAATGAATTCAATAGATTAATGAGTTCCTTTCCATTTCACAACATTAGATTTCAATTCCTAGAATCTTTAATGAATGTTTGAGGAACTTGATTGTTGATAAACTCAAATTTGCTTTAACTACATGATTTTAGCCTCTACAAGCTATCTGCATAGACTTTGTTAATATTCTTGAGATAAAAGATGAATCCTCGGGTTGATAAATTAATGTTAAACTAAGGCTGTTTTTAGACATCTTTAGATCTCAACATTTTGGCACCGTTGCCCGAGAGAATGTCAAAGGTAGCATAGATTGTACCTTTGGAGGACGAGGTATTGAAGACGGAAGGTAAGAACCTACACAGGAAATAAGTAAGATGCTTATGCCAATGCCTACCTCCAGCTGATGCATTAAGAGGTTGCATAGGTGTTTTTCTTTCTTGATTTTCTTTTTTTGTGTGAAGTGTGTATGACTAAGAAGAAAGATCTTGAAAAACCAAAACCCCCACCAAAAATTACCAAAGCCTAGGGCTCGGTGCTCCCTAGAAGAATCACTTTCATAGACGACATCATCCAAAAAGTAGAATCTCAAGCTTCGGTTGGACCTAGAAAAGGAACTACCCGAATCCCTCAGGTAGCAGTTTCACCAACTACAACCCACGCTGAGATTCATAGAAAAACTGAAGGGAATGAGAAAAGATTTCAGAGCACAGATATTCCACTCCTCAACCCTTTAGAAGAGGGAAACTCTTGTAATCTAGAGGAAGGAGGAGAAACCAACGGGGTTGCTAAGGTAGACCCACGACCTGATCCTGAATCTCCTGTGAAAGAAGAATGCATACTTGAAATCCTAGATAGAGGGAGTGCAATCAAATCCCCTAGAGGATCAGATAACCAACCAATTCGAATAAAATATCTGAATCAAGAAATCCCTGAATATTTATGGCATATTTTCGATCATATGGCACAAAAAAATCAACAACGTCCCCAGACTTCCACATTGGAATATCTGATAGTTGATCCAATCGCCAATGCCCCCATGAAGGAAATTCCCCTACAAAACCTGCCAACCTTTCATGGATTAATATCAGAAGACCCAGACACATTCTTATTTGAATTTGATGTCTTATGTAGAGGGTATGATTACACCTCTGAACCCAAAAAATTAAAATTGTTCCCCTCCACTTTGAAAGGAGCAACTCTACGTTGGTTTATGGGATTAGAGGGCGAAACTATAAACTCATGGGATGAGATGAAACATTCCTTCTTGAAAAAATATCAGGATTATTGTAGAACCAGGGACTTAAAATAGGAAATCTTTCAAATGATTGCAAAAGAAAATGAACCATTAGAAGAATATGTCGAGAGAATTCAATATAATTTACAAAGATCACCCTATGGTGCATTACCAGGTGAATTACTTAAGGAAAATCTGATTAAGGGTATGAAAGATGGATGGGTAGAAACATTGAATCTAATGGGAAAGGGTGACATTTATCAAGAAACTTATGATAACATCTTTCAATTATGTATCAGGTGCTCATGAGGAAGCACACGAACCAGACCAAGAATGCAAACTTCCCTCACCAGAAGTAACAATACTACAAGTGGGGGTGTCACACGAGATGAAGTTGGTAATCTCTTAGAAGATTTCAAAATAGATATTTTGAGCACTCTGACTACACAATTGGATGTATTGCAGGCCAAAAAGAAAAAAATAGAAGCAGAGTAGACTTTGGCCATATTTTTCCATAGATGCAGAAGAAAACATGGTCCAAGGGATTTCCCTTTGGATGTGGTTCAGATCTGCACCATCTACACCAAGGATCACAACATAGAGCAATGCCCATCACTCCTTGGACTGAAATCTGTCTTTAGAGAAGCAGAAGAGGAAACAAAACCATCATATATGATGGCTTAGCATCGTTAATGGGAGACCCGGCCTCCAAATACACTACAGGACCCTTCCTCTTTCTTCTTTGGAAAATATAAGTAGCCGCAAGCTCCTGGTAACACATGGCAGGGCCAACCATTTACTAATCAGAACTGACATCCCCAACAATACCCACCTGCAAATCCCACATGGAAAAACCAACCCACTGCAAATCCTTCCTGGCAGAATCAACCAACTACAAATTCCACATGGCCTAACTCACAATATTCCACCTCATCTTGGAAAAAATCAAATAACAACATCTACCCTTCACAGTACCTAGAATCCAAATTGGAATCAGAATTGGCAATGCTCCATGGGGATAAAAAACCAACCCATGGGGATGGCCCCTCAGACTCACCCCACGTTAAAAGCACCACTCTAACTACCCCAGAACCTGTAATCACAATTGCGCCCTCAATTACCAACCCAACCTCACCCAAATCCAAATAATAGACCGACTCAACTCATCCAGATTATGGAGAATGGGGAAGGAGAAACCAACTTGGTAGGGTGCAACAAACTACAATTGAGATCGGGGCGCATAATCTCTCTTGAAGAAAATAACGTTTCTCAAGAGAAAGAGAATGAAAAACAACCAACAATAACACCCTCGATTGTGGTAATAACAGAAGAAATCGAGCAGGGGGGGAACACAGTCGAATCACAAGATCCTGATAAGGATGCAACTCCCTCCCCTCCGTTCCCCAAAAGATTGATATAGAAAAACTGGTTGTATATCCTAACTTCGACATTATAGGGGAAATCAAGACTTTATACATCAATATTCCACTCCTGCAAGCTCTTCAAGACATCCCAATTTACGCAAATATGATCAAGGAGCTATGTGGGAGAAAGCCTGTCAGAAAAATTAAAGATCCGTCATCAACAGTTCACGTGGTAGGAGCCTTGTCTGATCTAATTTTAGGTAGACAAGAACCAGTCAAATATGCAGATCTGGGGAATCCCATAGTAATAGTTCAGATCCAGGGCTATTCTTTTCCAAATATGCTAGTTGATTTGGGAGAAGCCATCAACATCCTGACTATGGAAACCTGCAATACCCTGGGTTTTGACTCCTTCGAACCCACCGCAATTATGTTTCATTTGGTAGATCGATCAGTGGTTCGACCAGTTGGCACATTACATGATATAGCCATCTCCACCAACTCTTGGGAATATCGGACGGACTTCCTCATCATCAACCCAAGAAGTGGACTTGAAGGGAATCCATTGATACTAGGTAGGCCATGGCTCGCAACAACAGATGCATACATAGGATGTCGAATGGGTAATATGAAAATTGCTAGAGGGTTTATCACAAAGAATATCATCTTATATCCTCCTACCAAGCCAAGCCCAACTTTCATATATCCACAATTGGCACCACCACGATATCCAAAAAAGGATTTACGAGCCCCTCTTACGCTGGAAGAAACCCTCAGACTTAAAAACCAGCTAGAGGATGACATAATCAGTGGGTTTATTAATAGCCCAGCCACCGTGAGAAACCCAACCTACTAGATGCTCCAAGTTGCTCTAGACTGTGAAGCACAGGGAGACTTGCTGGAATATTTAATGGAACAACAAATTCCAACTATAGCTATTCATAACAACAAATCCATCGAGATTGCAGCAGGGAGGCCTCTGAACATCAATGCCAATTTAGATGAACGACAACAACAAAATCTAATTCAAGTCCTCTCCAAATACCAGTAATGTTTTGCATGGGAGTATTCTGATATGAAAGGTATTGATCTGCAACTTTGCACACACCACATTTATATTGAAAAAGATGCTTGACCTATCTGATAGCTACAGAGAAGACTGAATCCCCATCTCAGGGATATTGTTAAGGAAGAATTACAAAAGTTGTTGGATGTAGATTTTATATACCCTATCTGAGATAGTCGGTGGGTTTCCCCATTAGTGATCGTCCCAAAGAAAAATGGGAAATGGCGTATATGTGTTGACTACAAGGAACTTAACAAAGCCACTCAAAAGGATCATTTCCCCTTACCTTTCATCGACTAGGTCCTGGATACTCTGGCAGGAAATAAATTCTTTTCTTTTCTAGACGGTTTTATTGGTTACAATCAGATCCAGATCACCCCAGAAGATCAAGATAAAAATACATTCACCTGCCCCTGGGGTACCTTTGCATATAGAGTATTACCCTTTGGACTATGTAATGCTCCAGCCACATTCCAAAGGGCCATCGTGAGCATATTTAGCGACCTGATCAGGGAAGGGCTTGAAGTCTACATGGATGACTTCACTCATGGTGACAACTTCGACCAAGCACTGAATAATCTGGAGAAGGTACTGGAATGATGCATTGCTACCAAGCTATGTCTAAGCCACGAAAAATGTCACATGATAATGATAGAAGGTGTGGTACTAGGGAATTATATTTCTGCAGATGGAATTAGAGTAGATCCAGTGAAAATAGAGGTAATTCTTAATCTACCTACACCACACACACAAACAAAGGTACGCAGTTTCCTTGGCGCTTCTGGATACTATCGTAGATTTATGGAAAAATTTGCAAGAACCGCTACACCTTTACATGCTCTGATTGGTAATGTGGAGTTTCAATGATCTGACAAGTGTGATGTGGCATTTGCAGGACTCAAAAAGATGATATCAACAACACCAGTATTGAGGGGACCAAATTGGAAAATACCATTTCACATCTCCACTGATGCATCAGATATTTTCATAGGCGCCGTCCTTGGACAGGAAGAAGACAAGAAACCTTACGCTATTTATTTCATTAGCAAGAATCTTACTCCAGCTGAAATTAATTATAAAGTAACAGAAAAAGAATTTTTAGTTGTTATACATGCCATCAATAAATTTCACCATTATATAATAGGCTATCCCGTTATTCTGTATACTAATCATTCTGCTATTAGATATCTAGCTAATAAACCAATTATTAATGGACGGGTCACTCGGTGGTTATTACTATTGTAGGAATTTGACATCACCATCAAAGATCGACCCGAGAAAGAAAATCTTGTAGCAGACTTCCTATCCCACATACCCAAAACAGACGACTCCTTAACAGTTGAAGATCAATTTCCATACGAGCATCTATTTGTCGTTACTACAAAGCCACCTTGGTATGCTGATGTGGAAAATTATCTGGTGGCGGGAATATTACTGGCACATCTATCATCAAGGGAAAGAAAATTGATCATCCATCATAGAACACGATTCTCTTGGATCAACGGATATTTCTTCCACACAGGAGCTGATCTCCATATCCACAGATGCGTACGAGATGACGAAATCTACAACATACTAAAGGTAGGACATGATGAACCCTGTGGTGGGCATTTTGTAGACCACAGGACTAGACACAAAATTTTACAAATGAGTTACTATTGGCCCTCAATATTTAGGGATGTGAAGAAATATGTCCAGACCTGCGACAACTGTCAACAGATGGGAAAACTAGGTCAGGCAGATGAAATGACCTTGAAAGCACAAATAGTCACAGAACCATTTGAAATATGGGCACTAGAATTCGTCAGCCCCTTCAATCCAAAGTCAAATAAGAAGGTTTATATTCTAGTAGCTACAGACTACATGACTAAATGGGTAGAGGCAGAAGCCCTACCAAATGCAACAGAAGAGGTAGTCATCAAGTTTCTGTTCAAACTATTTGTACACTATGGACTACCTAGGGAAGTAATCACTAATGGAGGGTCACAATTTATAGCTCATAGAATCACCACCACCCTAGAAAATTGTCATATTAAGCACAGAGTTACTTCTCCATATCACCCACAAGCAAACGGGCAAGTAGAAAGCACAAATAAGGTCCTGGAGGCAATATTGAAAAAGTCTGTCTCAACAAATTGACAAAATTGGGTTACTGAGCTTCCAAATGCCTTATGGGATTATCGAACAACATGGTGTAACACCACTGGCTACTCTCCCTATCACCTAGTTTATGGAAAAGAACCCATCTTCCCAATTGAGTTTGAGATTAAAACCCTAAGGATGGCCCAGGAAATTGGACTGCATCTAACAACGACACATAAACAATGCCTTCAACAACTCAATGAATTGGATGAAGCATGCCTATCTTCTATGGACCGCACAACTATTATTCAACAACAGAGAGCGGCCTGGCATGACAAGCATATCAAGAAGAAATCATTCAAGAAGTGTGATTGGGTGCTTCTCTACGATTCCAGATTTCACGATTTCCCAGGAAAGTTACAAACATGATGGCTGGGACCATATGAAATTGAGGAAGTCCGTGATAATGGCATAGTCAATTTAAGCACCATCGATGGCTCTTGATCTCCATTTCTAGTTAATGGGCATCGGCTATGAATTTACCATCATCCGCCTTCAAAATAATCCTTCTACTAGGAAGTAAGTAAACATCCTACTGTTCAAATTTTGGCTGGCTGGGAAGGTAGCCCAACCACCCCAACTCCATAAATGATGAATTTTGTTGACACTGTACATACTGTATATATCTTTCTCGTAGAACTTATTGTGTTATTAGTTTCCTTTTTGTTTATTATTATGAAAGCCACTTGAGAAAATCATAATGACCACAACCAACACTCGTTTCTATTCCTCACTCTTTCTTTATTTTGTCACAGAGACCTTGTCTTTCATGGAAAATCCACCATTTTTTTCCTTTACAGTAGTAAACGGGCAAATATTGAATGCTTGTAGTTCCTTTTGTGTGCCTACTATTCCTTTTGAACACTTGTTGTTCCTTTTGTGCACTTGTTGTTCCTTTTGAACACTTGTTGTTCCTTTTGTGTGCCTGTTGTTCCTTTTGAACACTTTTTGTTCCTTTTGCGCCCCTGTTGTTCCTTTTAAACACTTGTTGTTCCTTTTTCATGCCTGTTGCTCCTTTTTCACACCTATTGTTCCTTTTGAACACTTGATGTTCCTTTTGCATGCCCGCTATTCCTTTTGAACACTTGTTGTTCCTTTTGTGCACCTGCTGCTCCTTTTGAACACTTGTTGTTCCTTTTGTGTGCCTGTTGTTCCTTTTGAACACTTTTTGGTCCTTTTGCGTGCCTGTTGTTCCTCTTGAACACTTTTTGTTCCTTTTTGCATGCCTGCTATTCATTTCCTCATTCCTTCCCTACATTGCTGATAAAATGCCAAGCCATTCCTTTGGGGTACGACTTTCACCAAATAATTTTCACCAACATTATTTCTAATTATCATCACAACGATCTATCATTATTTTTTGGACTATCTCCCATACCTTATCAAATTTCTTTTTGGATTACTTTCTTTGAAATATCTTAAACCTTGTTCATAACTTGTAACCACCATAATTCGTTTCTTTTTCCCTTATACATACAAATACACTTGAATGATATCTTTCCTTTATATTATAATAAGGAGTCTTAGGCACACTTTTACTTGGCATCCTTACACTTCTTTACGTGATCCCTTACTCTTAAGGAGTAGATGAGCCTCCCTTAATACACCCCTTACAAAAAAAAAAAAGAAGCAATAATTTATTTTCCCACATAGAATAAGGGGTCTCATCATGAGCCAACCTACCATGATCATAGGATACTAACCTAAGTGACATTCCCACTATGGCTACCACACCAGGGCAATGGCCTTTGACATTTTCTTTTGTCAAAGGACAAGAGGTCTCATCACGAGCTGGCTTGTTCACTTAAGTTACACTCTAGTGAGTGGCATTATCATCTAGATACCAAACCAGAATAATGGTCTTTTTTCGGGAAAAGATGATTCAAATATTAAAAAAAAAAAAAAAGGAATAAAGATAAGTAATAAAATTTTTCTACAAAGAATAGGGGGTCTCATCATGGGACAACCTACCACGATCATAGGATAATAACATAAGTGACATTCCCATTATGGCTACCACACCAGGGAAATGGCCTTTGACATTTTCTCGTCAAAGGACAAGGGGTCTCATCACGAGCCGACTTTTTCACTTAAGTTACAATCTAGTGAGTGGCATTATCACCATCTGGCTACCAAACTAGGATAGTGGTATTTTTGGGAAAATATGATTCAAATATTTATTAAGGATATAGGCTCATATAAGGGTTAAAAGGAAACCCTATCGAGGCTATGGACACCTGCTGGCAGCAGTGGCTCTGCCTGTGGTATGGAAGTTTACCTTAAACACCAAGTTTTTGGGTGTCTCTAGATTTCCTTCACTCAATAACGAGGCTATCATTTCATTTGTATTCAATAAAATGGAAAAGTAACAAAATTATGATATGTGGGATATTATTTTAAATGAACATAATTAATTTATTCGGCTTATGTATCCTTAAAGCATTTTTTTTAGTATAGGTATATTAAATTCATTTTTTTTCCACGAAAGAGGACTAACGTTTAATGATTACTGTTAAAATATTTTGTTTGAAAATTAATGATTGATCCCCATTGGTAGCAGTAGTGCAATCATTATCTCTCACCAGAAATACCTACACTCATTACATTCCCCTACACTGACGGTTGGGGTCGACCTCTACATTAGTGAGGGGAGTGGATGCTCAACACACTTCTCGATAAAATAAGTAATGATTGTAATAAATACCCACATTTGTAAACACTTATTGTTCTATGATATTTTCTATTTTCGGTAATTCTTTCCTCCAAGCTGGTCTAACCAAGTCTGCTACCAGGAACGATAGTCATTTGCATTTTCTCGCAAAAATGTGTGGCAGAAGCGTGCACAGGGAGCCAACTTTACTACAGGTTACAGAGCAGGCAAGAGAAATCCTACACCGTCTGGGGTGGACAGAGTACTTCAATTGTTTTCAAGGATATGACACAAATGCCATGCTTGAATTCTTTCATAATCTGCAAGGAGAAATCTCTATGGTGCGAGGCATATGAATCTCAGTCACCCCGAAAATCTTAGTAGAGGTCACAGGCCTCCCTAACATGGGCATTCAATGGACAGGAATATACACAGCACTGAAGGAAGCTGTGGAATATTTCACAGACCCTGGGGAAGAATTAGATAAGAAGGGAAAGGGACTTAATCCCAGTACCCTCAAGGAACCATGGAAGGAACTGACAGGGGTAATTCAATGGTACATCACCTGTGATGGACGATACGATGTAATTCAACCTCGCCACCTCAAATTGTTGGCATCCTTAAAACAATGGTTAGTACTTAATCTACCTCTCTTTCTGAATGCCATGTTACATGAGGTTTCCTTAAGAACACAAAAGTCCAAGGATCTTGTTACTTTTATCAGCCACCACAGATTAGTTAAACTAATAAAAAATAAAGCACTGAGTCAAACTCAATTGACCTGGGATAGTCTGATTGAGGCCAATAGACCTCCACAACTGGATCAGCCTGAATTATGCCATGAAGACATGCCATGGGAAATTGAAGATAGACAGGCAGAGGAGACTACCGCCCAAAGAGAAATTCCATCTCCTCAAACTGACACTGAGGTAGACCCTGCCCAAATCACAAAGGCCCAGACCTCACAAGCACATGCATTAACGAAAAAGAGGAAGAGAGAAACGACTGCCACTAAATCCATCATTAAGACATTAAGACAAGGAGGAGAAGCATATGAATTCAGGAAACGACTGATGCAATTCAGGATACAACAAAACAACTTGAATAACTTCAGAATTTTACAGAACAGTCTCTATAGGAAAATGTTCAAGAAATTGGGCAAGCAGAACATACCTCACAAAGGAATGATCAGGAAGACACCCAACCAACATTAGAGCATCTGACAAAATAATTTTTGAAGAGCAATGAGGTAGAAATAGCTCAGGTTTTGGGGAGCTTAGGAACCTCAATTGACAGAGGCACAATTAATACAGAAAAATGCCTAGAACAAGCCTCCTCTTCAAAACCAGATGAAGATTTTCCTAATATTGAAATGTCTTTCCCAGAGGACACAACACAGGAAGAACCTCATTTTGAAATGAGAAGCCCTCTAGGAAAGATAGAACATTTGGAAGGAATAGAGGAACAACCATCTACTGGCCAGAATGAAGAAGACCTTGAGACCTCTCATAAACAAAATTCAACCAAGAGCCATAAGAAAATTAGAAAGTTAAAAAAAAAAAACAAATTGTTGAATAAAAAGGCTAAGAAGGATGAAGTATTAAATCAGAAGGTGGGAAAACTCAGGGAAATTATTAAAGAATTGAGGAAGCAGCTAGAACAAGAAGATAAGGCCCATAGAAGAAAGAAAAACAAAAGGGCCAGAATGCAAGGAAGAAACCCTCTTCCTAAAGAAGCAGTCACTACAAATTTTGTAGGGATACAGACAGAACTTGAAGAAATATTAGTAGAAGAGGCAGTAGCTCAAAATGAGGAAGTAATTCCCTTAGAAACAAAGGAAATGGTGACAGCTACATAAACAATTGATGCTGAGGTGAAGACAGATACCCTAGTCTTAGAGGAAACAACTCAACTCCTTGATCAGAATGCTACCATCAGGAGATTGGAGGAAGAATTAATGCAGTCTCAACAAACCCTGATTCAAAATAGAAATGAATTACTGACTATGGCAGAGCATCATGCACTCCAGTCCCAGAAACATAGTGTTATTGTGGACAGACTGGAAGCGGAGCTTACATAGGCCCAACAAGCATTAACTCAATCCAGGGAGGAGATGGGTGCTATGGAAGAATACCAATCATCCCAATATCAATCACAGAGTGCCACCATTGATAAGCTAAAGGTAGAGCTGGGACAAGCCCAACGAGCATTGGCTCAACACCAAGATCAAATAGTCACTAGGGCTAAACATCAAAAGATTTTTAAACAACTGAGGGACATGACAACAATAGAGAGTGAGACCTATGTTGAGCTCACCATAGCCCAAGGGAAGGTAAAGAAGGTGCAAACCCAATTGGAAAAAGCTTTGGAGGAAATCAAAGAAATATGTGATGTCTACTATGATGCCATCAATTGCAGAGCCCCTACCACCAATTAAAATTTATTCCTACTGGAACACTACCTTTTATTGAGAGTGAATGCCATCATAGTAGGTAAAACCATTACATTTTCCACTGTACCTGAGTTTATTTCATGTTTCAGAGAGCAGGACGAAAAGGTACAATACCTTCTGAGTGAGTTATACTTTCATAATTTCATTCTAGAAGAATAAAGGAAAGATAAACCTGGCCCATTCATAGGTGACATACAGTTTTAGGGATTTCTTTCATTTACTCAGAACCAAGTCAGATGAGGTAAAGCTCACAAAACCTTCCTAAAGAGGGAAATTGGGCTAGATCTCCGGGTCAAAGGAGAGCTCCACAGTCCTTTCCAACCATTATGCCATATAAAACCTTTATGAAAAGAGGGGGGGTCATAGACTCCTTATCCCCTTTCCATCTATAGGTTATACGTTTAGGTATCACACATTTTAGAGAGCTTAAGGAAGAAGCTCTTGCTGCTTCTAAAATGAGATGGGATGCATCCTCCAGTGAAGTAAAGAGTAGGGAACCCTTTGGGTACATGAATTTATTTGCAACTACCTTCAGAATAGAAAGGTATTCTAGATTTCTCCAAGAGGAAGGAACTTCTTGGATTGGGTGCAAATATACTCCCCCTCTCTTTTTGTTCCCTCCAGAAAGTTACCAAAAAGATTATAAAGTTAACAAGAAAAGGGAGGACGCTGATTTTGGAGAACAAAAAGAAGCAATGGATTCAGGAGGCCTGGTGAACCAATCTTTCCACCTTACAACATTACTGCTTTAAATGTAAAATCTTTTCTTGCAGGAGGACATGCAAGAAGGTAAGCTAGGGGGTATGTTGGGTTGTGGAAAAGGTATGAATATCTCCCTTATTTCTACAGTTCATGATGTAATATTGATTGACTTTTCAATTAATTAGGAATAAATAAGATAGGAAATAGCTAATATGTCTCCTATCATTATTATTGAAATTATATTGAATAAGATTCTAAAATATGATTGGAATTGTTTGATTTTGTTACAGGATTGGTTAAATATTGTCAAAATCGAAATAACAAAGTATATCTTGAAGATGCGTGAGCCATTGGGGGTTAAAGACTTTTGGCATAAAAGCAGTTTTAAAGATGATTCGGTTTTCTATATTGTAACTTTATAATAAGTAAAGAAATCATGAGGATCTTCCGATCCTCAGGATGGCTTGATTTACTAAGATTATTGTATACATAGAGGATAATAGATCCGAAAAGAAAATCAAAGAATTACGTTCAATCATTCAGACTCAGAGTTACTCTGCACAAGCCGTTTTTGTGGATGATGTACTAGCGATGAAGTTAATAAAATATTTGATCGTTTTTACCATTTCTATATATTAAGTTTCTTGTAGCAGTGCTTCTAAGGACCAAGGGCCTAGTCTAAAGGAGTCACTGTCTCAAATTTGTACTTGTATCAAGTTACTTTTTGTTTTGTGATTCAAATCTCTTTTACAGTAATTAAGACGAATGCATAAGCGTGTTAATGATTTCATGTTGATTGTGTGCAGTATATAGACGATTACTTCAAGCATTAAATGATTATTGTTCCAATTTCTATTACTGAGGTTTGATGCATGACAGTTCCTCATAATTTCATATGCGTTGTTCCTTTTACTTAGATTCACAATTGCTATTCCTTTCAATTAGTTTACATTTGTTGTTCCTTCCCATTAAGATATAGTTGTTGTTCCTTTCAATATAAGTACAATTGTTGTCTCTTTCGATTAGATTATAGTTGTTGTTTCTTTCCATAGATAGAGTAATTCACCTTTTCTTTTCCAATAATTTGATTCATAGTAATAGTCAGTTCTGCAAGTCTTTATTTAGATTCAATTACCTCTTTTAGTTAAAATGAATTCAATAGATTAATTAGTTCGTTTCCATTTCACATCATTAGATTTCAATTCCTAGAATCTTTAATGAATGTTTGATGAACTTGATTGTTGATAAACTCAGATTTTTTTTAACTACACGATTTTAGCCTCTATGAGCTATCTGCATAGACTTTGTCGATATTCTTGAGATAAAAGATGAATCCTTGGGTTGATAAATTAATGTTAAACTAAGGTTTTTTTTAGACATCTTTAGATCCCAACATGATCCTATCAATCTGTTTCTTGAAAAAGCTCTCACACGATAGAGGGACAAAATGATGGATATTTTTTCCCACATCCTTCAATGCCTTCCGATAGCAATAAGCGCATATTCATCAAACAACCATTTTGGACGCACTTCTCCTTTCAAGGTATAGATTAATTTTGATATTCCCGTATTTGATAGTCAGATGGATGTGGATTCCCTAGACAAATGGTTAAATATGTTAGAAGGTTATTTCTCTGTTCATAATTTTTCCGACAGGGAAAATATCACCTTCGTACTCCTTAAAGATCTCCCCCATGTCAAACATTGGTGGGAAACTTTCTGGGAGAAAAGTTCCACAGAGGAGTCTGGAATATATGGGGTCGAGCCCACATGGGATTTTTTTGTGGATGTGGTAAAGGAACAGTATTACCCTATTGGCAACTATGAGGACCAGTACATGAGATAGACCACACTGTGTCAAGAGAGGGGACAAGCAGTTCCAGAGTTCACCAATATCTTCCATACCTTTCACACCAAGTTGGGTATCAAATACTCTGAATGAAATTTGGTTTTAAAATATCGTGGGTCTCTACACAAATACATCCAAACTGAAATGGATTTTTTGGACATCTCATCACTCGGTGTTGCTTATCGATATGCTGTTAAAATTGAGCAGAAATTTAAGAACCAGAACAAACGAGAGTTTGGGTCTTCAAATATGCAACAACCAAAGTATGATAAAGACGACCCTAACAAATAGTCTCTCGAAAACTAGTCCAAGCCACAGGAAAAGAAGGGTCACAGAAAGACAAAGAAGGACACCAACAAATGGTGTGATTTCCACAAAATCCCCTGAAACAACATCGATGAATATCGCTCAAAATAGTCATTGGTGGCCGATATCAAAGACAAGGAGCCGAACCCTAATTTAGAAAATACTGGTAAAAGACAGATCATCGACGCAGATGCCACTGCTATTGTCCCAACCGCAACAATTCAACTAGAAGAACCAATAGATCGTGAAGAGGGGGAGCACCTTTTTCATTCATAGATGTGGATGAAGGGGACTCCACTACATTTTATTGTTGATAGCGGAAGCCAGAATAAACTCATCTCAGCAGAGGTCGTCAAAGAGTTGGGATTGTCGAAAACACCACACCTGCAGCCATACAACATCGAGTGGCTTCGCCAAGGAAGATATCTTCATGTCATCCAGCAGTGTCGATTGTCATACGACATCCAACCCTTCATGGATGATGTATTATGTTATTATGTGATGTTTCCCCACTGTATGTCTGTGATGTTCTCTTTGGACAACCATATATGTGAAGATGCCATGTTGTTTATGAGTCTCAACCCTGCAATGTCATTGTTTCTCTGGGGGGTCATCTTCACAGAATAACAGAGACAGTTCCAACTACTATTCCACCTAAACAATTTTGCAAGGTAGTATCTCATACTACAAAATTCAGCTTCTTCACAATCTATTCAAAAGGTGAACAAAAGGATACTGCAACCACTACACCCCCGACCCAAGCACCTTCTATCCAACATAAGTAGGTTGACAAGATTGCAACAAAGTGTAAATATTCTTTCTACACACAGGAATGTCATGTATCCAGACTGTTTAAAAATTTCCAACCCTTCCAACCACATGTTCGTGACAACCTTCAACAAGCTAAGCAACGCAACTTCCCCAACAGGGCAAGCAACTCATCAAGGAGAAGATTCAACAAACACTTTTCGCTCTCCCCTGGGCACTCAATGCAATGGATACCATTGCTTCCTAAGGAGGGAGGATTGATCTAGGTGGATATTGGTGGCCACCCACCTTTTCCAACTGGCTCAAAACAGTTTTCTAGCAGTTTTGGTAATTTACTATTTTTAGCAGTTTTTAACTTCCGGGGCAGGGATGATTTTAAGGATGGATATTTGTCTCCAAATGTAGAAACCTTAGCGAATCTTACTAGTTATTAGTATTTAAACTATAAAATGTTTGGCTATATTTGTGTAAAAAGGTTCAAATTTCTAAGGCTTTTATACAGATTCTATAAAATTTGGGCTATTTTAAAGCTAAAATAATTTTATTCTATAGAATTTGGGTGAAACATTTTTAGAAAAAATGGAAATTAGAGAATCTTTTTTGAGGGGAAAGAATGTAAAATTATCCCATTTGCGAAATTTAGCCCCTAAAATCATCTATGTTTCGGGGCCATTTTGAGGGCCTAATTGAAGGTTTTTCAGGATTGAGGTTCTCAATGATAGCCAAAGGATTTTATTGAGCCCCCTAAATCAATCTCCTCGACAATACCTTTCCAACAATCTATCATGTGCCTAAAATGAAAATCGTATGAAAAAGTTACAACCCCAAGAAGTTGATGTACTAACTTACCAAAATGGGGCCCACATGACTTTTGGCGCTTCATCTCCTAGGGTTAGGTTTTTGGATGTCTAGTGTTTTTGACATTCCTGATTATTGTAAAAAGGCCTTCAGATCCTCATTGTAGTGATATTCTTTCAAATGCGAGTAGCCGTCACATCTCTTCTCAGAGATAAGCTGCCTCCATTCTAGCGAGTCTTTCACTCTGTATTTTTATAGTCTTTGTACATATATTTCATTAATAGAAATCATGTACTACTGTATATATGTGTTTATGGTTGCATCTCTCATACATTTCTATTATATTATTGGATATCTGTGATATCTCTGTGCATTTCTTTATTATATCTCCACTTTTGTTTCGTGCCGAAAATAATCCAGATCATTCTGACACAGGACTGGAGAATTGGAAAAAGATCTTACATGAGATATCTACCAGAAGATGTGAAAGAATGACACGTGCACTAAGATGGACTGGCACATAGGTAAAAGAACCTCCAAGTTTTTATGGTCAAAATGATGTGGAAGAATTCTTAAGAAAGTTTGAGTTAGAAGCCCTGGAAATTCAAAGGTCATTATTTTTAGATATTTCCTTGAAAGAAACACCTACACGTTGGTGGGGTACTCACAAAGAAAATATTCATGATTGGTATCAATACAAAATATTATTGCACATTAGTTTTGGTGCAGAACAAGAGAATAAACATATGCAGAAATACGATGGAAGAGGACAACCAAGAGAACATATAGAAATATTCATAACCCAATGGAGGCTAATACCACTAGAGGAGTGTCCACATCACTTCATCATGTTGAGCACTCAACACACCCTAAAAGCCTTATGAAATTTTATCACTTTTTGGGTACCACTTGTTTTCTTTTACTGTCTAAATCGATTTCACTTTGAGGAATAGTATATCTTTGTTTTTTTTTCATGACTCCTATCAATAAATTTAGGGTTGTTTGAACTTATGAAACCTCATGTCTAAAATAACTTTTCATCCAAACTAAGAATCTACAACTAACATTGCACCTAACGCGCTTATATTCGGCATCGAAAAAATTCAAGCAGGTAAATTGGCCACACAATTACAATAGTCATCAAGCGTTGATGCACCATTGGCATCGGTAGAAGGTGGAGTTGGTTTGCATGAGTTATTCACCACAAAGTTTCAAGAGATAGCCAATCCACATCGGAATCGACAAAATACGGGAAGGATAGAGATTAACAAAGGCCATAAATAAATCACTGATAGCAGATGACTGACGCACTTTATCGGGGTTGGGGAAATGTAGAAAGGTTAAAACAATCAGTTTTGTCTACGATTAACATATCACTGATTGTCGATCCATGATACACTTTCGGCATTGGGAATTTTTCGAGAGAGTCAATATAGGAGCACTTGGGTAGCTTTATCGTCGATCGTCGATCCTTGATACTTTTCGATGTCAAAATGATAGGATCGAGTTTTATAATTTATAGCTTAAATAAAGTCCTGATTTTGATTAACATGAGTAAATGAAGACGATGGTCTCGTGCTCCACATGTATTTATCACATAAGGGCGTTGTACGACCTAGTTTCATCTCGGGTCATCTTAGGGTTTCCTATGTCCTAGTCACACCTCTAGGTTAACCTTGCCACATCAGCTTTGTATGGAAAGATTGTTCGGCATTGGAGATTTTGCAAAAGGATATCAATAAAAATTGTTCAAAGAAGAACCCCAAACCCCGACTCACCAGTTGGACTAGCGAAACAATGGGATGTTTTTGGCATAAGATACGATCGTATTCTGACATTCAATAGAAAATTTAATGCTTCATCCAATATTTTTTGATACCTCTTATGCCAATTGAACAATAACAAATTGAAATCACCGATAGGCCACGTTACAACCTGCCCTCGCATCATAAACCCACGATCCAATTTTATTTTAAACATCTTTGAAGATATGATGACAGATTTAATAGAACTACACTCATAACTCGAATTGAGTGGTTGATGTGACAAGGTAAGTTCATCCCTGTTTAAATCTCTTGAACGTTTTTGACCAATGTCATTATGCACACAAGTTTGAATTCTAGAGCATCTGAAGAAGCAAAGCAAGCGCCTCGAGACTGTGTTGATCCTCAGATTATCAAAACCATGTTAAACAAGCTACAGAGGTATGTGTTCAAGTTTGCCAATTCGAAAGTTGTGATTTATGTATGCATATGATTTCTTACATGCTCTCTAACTATGTTCTAGTTGTAGGAAAAATGCCATCGAGAAATCCAACCACCAAATGCTCGTCGAGATCAACCAAGCTAAAGGAAGTTGAAATAGGTAAAGGTTCTTCTCCGGGGATCGCAAGGCATTTGGAATACACTCCTAGGGCAGAGCCTATTATTAAATCATCAACTAAGAAATCCTGTGTCCAACCTCCAGTCTTCAGTGATACATAAGAAAGCATTGGATCCAAAGTAATGCTCCCACAGTGGGGGGACCTTTTCAAAAAAATCATTTCGGAAGAGTACCCAGGGTGTATCCTACACAACGACCCAGATTTAAGGGTGCTCATTGACTAGGTGTTCCTGAACATCTGACAGTCATATTTACATATGGTAGCCAGCAAAATCCCTGTTTTCCCTTGCATATAGGTTTTGAAGTGGCTAATCGACCATACAGACAAGCATAAGTTCTTGATCAATGATGAGAATGGTGGGTGTGTCAAATTTTTCCTCCCAATAGAGGTCCAAAAGTACTACAAACTCAAAGACCCAGAGGATCAGCTAAACAAAGACTTCATGGTGAAGTGCTATGAATTCCTGGACAATAGCCAGTTGATGGCATCATGGTGGAAGGAGGACAAGAAGTTTACCAAACAGAGAAATGGTTGTTATGGGACAATTAATTTGAGGGATCCATACATCTATTTGATGGCTCGCATCTGCCGGTTGTATGGAGAGAAGGACTACTCCAAGTTTTTGGAAGCATGGATTCCCTTGGCATACATAGTGGTGATCTTCGGAAGAAGCTTCAACTAGGGAGAGATAATTTCAAAACAATTGAGCACCTGTGTACAACAAGCTCAGACGTCGAAATAAGGGGAAGCACCCACTTTCCACATGGTCGTGTACCTGCTCGATGTGATCTGTGCAAGAAATGTCTTCGCCAACATGAATTTAAGCTGGCATATTATGGAGCTCCCTATTCATGTTTATTTCAGCATGCTTTGGGAGAACATGTACAAAAAATCATATGCACTCATTTGCGATGAATTCATTTCTCCTATTCATTTTATTATATTTAAAAAAGAATGCTTGAGATTATCAACAGCATCCAAGAAATTGGTAGTGAAGGTAGGCCAATGGTATTGGGATTAAAACTCAACCTATATCAGGGTGTTCGGGGCCACTGAAGCACTGTACCTACTCCCCGCTCATGTCCCAAACTGGATTATTGTGGGAGAAATCTACTATCATACCATCCTACTGGGCTATAACACAACACTAGTTAAGGACAAGAAGCAGGATTTCATACCCTACGGTTTCCATGTGGGATTTTATCTGGTAAAGGACACCCATCAAGACAAACAAGAAGGGATGAGCCAACTTGAATTCGATTTCCCGACAAGTTGATTCTGTAAACACGATCCTGAAGGCCTGGTCCTCCAACATGCTTCACAAGTATCATCCTGTTGGCCATACACGCATGATAAATTTGAGGATGAAATTTTTACAGAGTGCACTTAGGACTGGGAGGAGGTAGTATCAAGGATGGCCAACCCAAATATGACCAGGTTCAAGGCCATGAGCATGGGAGAACAAGTGGAAAAAATAGAGTAGTTGACTCAAGAGGCTCTCAGAGGTCAAGAAGAGATTAGAGCGGCAGAAACTACAGAGGCACAAAGAAGAGGATTGCTTTTTCTAGAGGAGGCAAAGAGAATCATCGATCAATTGTAGAATGATCCTAATATTGTAGAAATGTCAAGGATTCCCATTGATGACCCAATTAGAAGAAGAGGAGAGCCAATACAACTTGAATAAATCACCGTGCCCGAAAACCCTGAAGTTCCATCATCACAGATCATATCACCAGGGGTAATTTCAAACCAACCTAATATATCGAGGACATCGAGTAGGATAATTTTTCCTAACCCCTTGTTTGACTTAATAACCATCTATGATGATGAGGAGAGTTTGGAGGTTTCCTTGGTGACTCCAGTACAAATTACAAAATAAAGGGAAACTGAGAGAGCATTTACCCCAGGTCCTAGTGCTCCAATTCAAAGCCTTCCACAGAGTGACCATGAGGTCGAAAATACCCTAGAGACTAATATACCCAACCTTTCAGGAACCCCAATGTACAAATCAAGGGATGAACTGGGATCGAGAGATCTAAAAGAGGAAGTTCCACAGCAAGAAATTGACACACTGACAACCAATCAGTGAGATCGGAAGATGTTTGACTTAATAACCATCTATGATGATGAGGAGAGTTTGGAGGTTTCCTTGGTGACTCCAGTACAAATTACAAAATAAAGGGAAACTGAGAGAGCATTTACCCCAGGTCCTAGTGCTCCAATTCAAAGCCTTCCACAGAGTGACCATGAGGTCGAAAATACCCTAGAGACTAATATACCCAACCTTTCAGGAACCCCAATGTACAAATCAAGGGATGAACTGGGATCGAGAGATCTAAAAGAGGAAGTTCCACAGCAAGAAATTGACACACTGACAACCAATCACCGAATAAGTACTGAACCTACCCCTGATGCTTCAGTTTTGGCTGATACGTCACCAGTTGATGAGAAAAAAAAGGCGACCGATCCATCGAGACATATGGAAGAAGTTCAAGGACCTGTACTAGAACAAGTACACATAATCAGGATCCTCGGAAATACTCTAACCTGGGGAGAACAACAAATCCTCGAACCAGTTGATGAGGTCATTGATATACATGCAATCACCTATGACCAAAAGAGAAAATAAATAATGAAGAGAACCACTAAGAAGTGGAGGATTACGTAGGACAGTTCTATTATCATCACTACAGAGGAGAAGTTTCTCAGCATAGAACACACCAAAATGTCTGAGCTTATTAGTGTAGGGATGGCTATCATAGATGCCACACTGGATAGAGCAAGAAGGGACAAAAAGGAGTTGGCTTCTACACTGAATGAGTTAGATCATCTGCGCCATTTGGAAAAATACTATCAGTACTCCACACAAGCCACAGTGTTTTTGAGAAGTGAATTTCAAGATGCCTATGGAAAATTCATGAATGAACAACACCTTTTCACTGCAGGTATAGCCAATTTTCAAGAAGACACCCTTATAGCACTAGAGACTTGTAAGGATGTGGAAAGGTAGTATGAGAAAGCTCACCAAGAAGTAGCAATGATCGATTACATTAGCGCACGGTTCAAAAGGGTTGAGACACCGAAGAGCATGACATTCGGGTGTTGAGGGACAACAACATAGATTGGATCAGGAAAGTGGTCGAATACTAGGTGAAAATGGCTCAGGTACCTCAGCGGGAGATTTGGGAGAAATGGGACGATTGTGAAAAAAGTTGGGTAAAGATTAATTAGGAGGCTAAAGACATCAACCTCCCAGAATTTGGATCACCCGAGGACTTTGTCAACCTGCTTGACATAGAAAAGAAACATGTAGAAAAATACTTAGCATGGAAAATCGAGATATAAAAGGTGGTGAGCATGGAGCTAGGTTAGGTACAATACTTCATGGAGCATTCGATCAAGGCTCGAGCAATTTTGTAATGGTTAAGTGTCAAAATAGTCAAGTACCGAACATGGGCAGTAGAAGTGAAAGAAATTATTTTGGCCCCGATGGACCAACATAGGTTCCTGTATACCAACACATGAAAGGAACTCTTCATCAAATGGAGAGAGTATGAGAAGAGTCATCCACTTCAGTAAAACTATTTGATGATTCTTAGAAGACAGAGAGATGAAAGCGCCATGTGGGGATATTTTGTTTTACTTAGCTTGCACTTTTAATAGATATTTTTAGTTAATGATTCATTATAAATAATTGGATTGACCTTTTAGTAGGGTCGATGGTTTTGGAAAAGACCCTCATTTTTGGAATGGTAAAGAACTATTTCTGAACTACCTTAATTGAGAAGTCTCATTTAGGACTGGAGACAAACTTTTTTTTTCTTCATAAAATGCGTGTGTGATTGGATTTGAGGAGGAATTACTTCTGACTTTATTTCATGA
>CBVK0102217175.1:0-19552 GCA_900067695.1 Picea abies
ATCTCACTTTGTAACCATTGTAAAGACATTCATATATTAATGAAAAGAGAAGTTTTTCCTGCATGAGAGGTTTCTATGTATTTACCTGTGTGATTAATGTTCACATTTTGAATGTGTTTTTTGCATTTTTGAATGTATGATGTGGATGTATGAAAATCTATTTCATTTGAAGGATTAGGTAGACTTATTTATTTGTTTGTGAGTTTTCTCGATGTTATGTGCTCTTAGATTTCTACAAGAAGTGCACTTGAACTCTATTTGAATTTCAGGGAAGAGTATGCCAGGTGGGCAAACCAGAACCATTCTCAAATTTAGGAGGAAAAACTTGTGCAAGGAGAGCACAGTTCAGAGTTGATAAAAACTATGATAGCTCTGTAAGGAGTGCATTGAGTAGGTGCAAGGAGGGGACACAAATTCCTTTGAAGGAGAAAAGGGATGAGACCCTTTAGGAGTACAAGCTATAGCCAATCTCAAGAGAGATAATGCTAGTGTGCATAATTCCACACAAAGAGTGTGTAGAAAGAGTCATTTTCAGACTCATTTGTTAAGAAGAAACAGTTCAAGTCCATCAAGAACTGGAGAAAAAAGTGCACAGTCGCTCAGAGAAGAGGGAATTTGAAGAAGTTTCATGCAAGGTGTGCACTGGGCCAACACTGAGCTAACTGTTGAGGAGTTGTGAACTGGGCCAACACTGAGCTAACCGTTGAGGAGTTGAGTTAAAAACTCACAAGTAGTGCATGAAAGAACCATGTAGATCTTCAAATTCTTGAGGAGATAAAGTGTTAGAGGTGTGCAGGAGTGACTTAGAAAACTTTCTAAGTCTGAAGTTGTTCAGAATTTCAGAGAAGTTCCAAGGATGCAAGGAGTCCATCAAAGGTCTGAAATACCTCAAGGAACAATGATCAAGAAGGATAGTGGTTGAATTTCCTTAATAAGGAAGGATTTACTCATTTTAAGTGTGAAGGGGATGATATTAGTTCTGGAGGATCCAAGATCTCTCACCACCCTTAGATCTGGAGAATTTGCATGAGGGTTAAATTTCGAGTCCTTAAAACTTCATGCATTCGAGAGATTTTGAGCGTGGGGGAGTCAAGATCCCCAAAGTTTTGAAGGCCAAATATAATCACACTCATCCAATCCTAAAGGACACATGGAAAAATATTTGAAGGTCCAGAGAACTAATACTCTAGGGGAAGGGAGTGAAATATTTCTTAGAATTACAGTTTCCGAAGCCCTGAACTATGGGATTCATCCTAGTCATTGATCCAACGGACAAGTGGAGGAGGGAGAGGTACTTTGGTGTTCTGCAATATTGGGAGATAGAATGGTTTTCACTGGGGATACACCTAGACACCTAAAGCCTGAAATAGATATCGGCCATCCATTTGACAGAGTGTGGTGGTCGTTGATTTGAGTCCTCCGCGAGTCTGCGAGTCTGGCACTCCAGAGGATTGCAAGAGTTAGACATCTGAAACTCCCGAAGCCTAGATTCTCCAAGTGAATCATGATCTTTGGTCGACAGGAAGGCATGGACTATTGATTTATTGGTGTGTGTGTATTCGATAGTTTGACACTCCAGGAGTGTTGTGTGTTGGAACGAAAGGACTTGTTGGAGCCCAAACTCTCAGAATCCATCCCATCCATATACTTGTGCGGATGTTGTGAGTCATTGATCCCTATTTTTGTTCGACGCTCCATTAATTAGGTGATTGCAAGGATTGGAGATTTGTTTTTTTGAGATTCCTGAAGAAGGTTAGCTCGAAAGTCTAATTCTATAGAAAATAGAGGTTTGGCCCACGTTTTGTCCCACGGTTTTGTCCCATGGTTTCTAGGGAGGATTTGTTAGTGCTCGAGGACCCCCAAAAAGTGGATTTTGCATTCAGGAAAGGTGATTTTAAGTCCTATGTATTTAATTTGATGGCTTAGAAGGATCTTGTGATTTGTTTTAGCTCCCGAAGTCAATGATCTATAGACCGAGATGTAGCGCAGACCCTGGGAGAGGGTGGGGGTTGCATCATGTGGTATCAAAGTGATAAAAAGTTTCTAGTCCAATACCATCAAGTGGTATTAGAGAATGTTTTTTTTTGTAGATGAAAGGTGAAGGAGAAGTGGAAAGATTATTGATTCTCGATGAAGATTTCTTGCAAGTGTGAAACATTCAGTAGAAAACTAAGACAGATGTAGGAGAAATCTAATGGTGCTATCAATTGTAGAAAGGGTGAAGCATGCATCTAGGTGGGATGAAGGGAAGGAACCAATTGTGTTCTTAAAAAAGAAGAGGAAGATGGCTACTAAAGGCCAGAAGCGAGGTCGAAGAGAAGACCACTAGTAGGTGAGCAAAGAGCATATGGAAAAATATCTCAAGGATGTATGAGAGGAGCTCGATAGGATGATGTTGAAGATGTAGCAAGAAGCGATAAGAAAATGGAGGTATGAATGGCCCTTGAAGAGAAAGGTGAAGTGGCCTATCTAGTGGTTGGTTTCCAAGAGGCAGGGTCACGTGGTTGAGGCATGTTGAAAACCTCAATGACATAGACGATATGGTTTTCATTTGTGAGCCAGAGGTTGGAAGGAACCTTATTGATGAGGCGGAGGAGAGATCAAGAAGAGATCTCATAGACTATTAGGAGGGAAGATATGAAACCTCAAATTTCCAGGTGGGAAATGAGGAGAGATCAGTCGAAGATCTTGTAGACTGCCAAGAGGGAAGAACATAAATTTTATATTTCAAGGTGGTCAAGGAAGAGGATATGAGACTATATCAGAGTCTCATGAGCTCAGAGGTGAGTTCGGATCAGTAAGAAATGCTGACAGAGGAGGAAGATAAAAAATGCATTCTAATGATTGGGGAATAATTATATTCTTCCAAGTATCCCAACAGGGTATAGTGCGATTGTTACATGTGAGTATGTGATGTAGAAGGAATCCAAAAAAGAGGCCATGGGAAAAAATATTTTTAAAATTAACAATTTGTGTATTGCAGATGAAAAAGATGAAATACAATCAATGAGAACTATCACGAAGGAGAAAAAGGCACACACATTGTTATCTTCTTGAGAGATGAAAGAAGAGGAGTATACATAAAATATGTTCACTCAATTAGAGAAAGAAATGAAGTTGTTCGAGGATTGGTTAAGCCATCTCGACAGAGAAGTATAATTCCCGAGGGATGCAATTATGAAGAATGAAGAAGAATTACAGCGTGAGGAGTAGACATAAAATGTTGAATATGTTTTAGAATGAGGATATCATAGAAGAGAAATGAAACTATCAAGGGAGATATCTTAGCATCAACTAAGTAATAAAGTTGCAAAACTTAAATCTGCAGTGGAGTGGCAAGCTAAAGCCATAGGAAATGAAAATAGTGTGGGAGATTAGGATGATTTGCCAATTGATCTGTGTGATGAAGAAGATTTGTAGCCGAGCAGATTGGAAAATAAGAGTCATCCAGTGGAGCAACTGGAAAGAGTAATATAAGAGATAAGGAGGTTGATGTTAAAATCAACACAGAAGATAGCTAATAGTAGAGAGAAGCTGACCAGAGGAGAACTTGTAGTAGCAACAGGATAGTAGTAGAAAAAACAACATGGAAGAGCAGTATATGGACAACTCCACATAAATGTTTGGGACCCTAGAGGATCTCAACAATAGTATAAGGGGAGACATGAGCAGGAGCTCATGATTTTGTTAGTGTGGGAGTATGATGTAGGAGGATCATTCCACCTCAGCAGTGCGCCAACATGTCAGCAGGACAGTGCATCCATGCACTTGGAGGGAATGAATTACAAGGGAAGAGAGGCTCCACCCCTCTCATTTTGAACCTGAATTAAAATTTTTAATGCCAATTCAATGTAATTTAATTTTTAAAGGCTCAAGGAAATCTGAGCCACTGTCTTTGTACAGGCCGGGTTATTTTAACATGAAGATTTTCCTTTAATGGCTAACAATTAGGTGGATCTAGATCTTATTCATATTATATGGTGATTTATTGTAAATTAATGTGAGCATGTAGTTAGAGGAAAGGCTCGAGTAGCCCCTCTTTTGTAAATATCTTTGTATCAAATATCATTAGGGACTTAGTCAGTTAGAGTAAGTTAGTGGAAGAGTTGTAGAGAAGAGAGGAGAGGAGAAAGGTGAAAGACTTTGTTGCATTCTAAGCTTTGTAACCATTGCAAATACATTCAGATATTAATGAAAAGAGCAGTTTTTCCTACATGAGAGGTTTCTCTGTATTTATCTGTGTGATGAATATTCACTTTATAAATTTGTTTGGTGTGTTTTAGAATGTATGTTGTGGATGTATGCAAATATGTTTCATTTGCAGGATTAGATAGACTTCACTATCTGTTTGTGAGTTTGTTGAATGTTCTAGGCTCTTATATTTGTGCAAGGAGTGAACTTGAACTCTATTTTGAGTTCAAAGAAGAACATGCTAGGTAAGAACAATAGAACCATTCTCAAATTCAGGAGGAGAAACCTATGTAAGGAGTGTAGAGTTCATATTTAATGAACACTCTGATATCTCTACAAGGAGTGCATTGAGCAAGTTCCAAGATGACACAAGAATTCCTTTGAAGGAGAAAAAGGTTGAGACCCTTTACGAGTTAGAGCTACATCCAAGCTCAGGAGAGATAGTTCTAGTGTGCATAGTGCCATGCAAAGAGTGCGTAGGAAGAGTCATTTTCAGACTCATTTGTTTAGGAGAAACAATTCGAGTCATTCAAGAACTAGAGAAAAAAGCGCACAATCGCTCAGAGAAGGGGGAAGTTAAAGAAGTTTTGTGCAAGGTGTGCATCGAGACAACACTGATATAAGTGTTGAGGATTTGATTTAGTAAAGTGAAAGGAGTGCGTGAAAGGACCTCAAATACCTTTAGACCTTGCGGACCTCATGGACCTTCAAGATGGTGGGTGATACACAAAGAAAACATGGAAGACTGACAACAATGTAGGATAATAATCCAGATAAGATTGAATACCGAGGAGGGAAATAATACATAAAAGTATATCAGGGAAGGAAACCCAATATACCATGTTGTGCAGTGTGAAAAATCATGCAAATCAATCTGATGGAAAGAGTGGACACACAGGTTCATACATACCCTGGATACCATTCCAAAGAACGGGTACTTAGAACTGGAGATGTGCATAAATAGAGAAGAATGGGAGTACATAACTCAACTATTCCAGGTAACATTTACCTTTCAAAATGAGTCTCCTCCAATAAGTGCAGTGCTATAGGTGATTAAATATAAAATATTTGTCGAAGAAGAAGCAATGGAAGTAATATTTGTATGCAACACACACGACGCCTCCATGATGGTTCACAAATTATTCGAATGTTACAATGTGATGCATGAGGATAAGGACAATGAATATCCTCACAACATCTAAGTCTTGTAAATAGAGGGAGAACAAATAGTAGAGGGCCCATAGATGGAATATACAACATACACGTATCCAGTCAAGACACACAAACTTAATATTGGAATAGAGGAAAATCCTAAGTTTGCAAAAACAGAATATTACTAGGACGAGGAAATCGTAGAAAATATATATGATCTACTATGAAAATTTAAAGACTTATTTCCCATTACATTCTCATAGCTGAAATGGATAACGAGCGAGCTAGGGGAGATGAGGATCGCATTAAAACCCAATGGTAAACCAATAAAACAAAGACCCTATAGATTGAATCCAAGATATAAAGAAAAAATTAAGGAAATAGATCGCATGCTAAGAGTAGGAGTTATCGAACCGATTGAGGAATGAAAATGTATCAGCCCAGTAGTAGTCCAGGATAAGAAAAACAGGGGGTGTAAGAATTTGTGTCGACTTGAGGAAACTAAAAGATGTATGCCTTCACGATCCATTCCCAACACAATTTAAAAATGAAGTACTTGAAAATTTAGGAGGAAAATAGACATAATCATTCACCTATGGTTCCTCAAGACACCATCAAATAATAATTTTGCAGGAGGACATACATAATACTACATTCACAATGGAATGGGGAAGTCTTTAATAAACAGTGATGTCGTTTGGGTTAAAGAATGAACCTGCAATATTCTCAAGAGTAGTTCTTGCCTTATTTACATAATTTATCCAGAAGTTTCTTGAAGTATACTTGGATGAATGGAAAGTATTTAGCTTGTTAATATATCACATTGAATTTCGCAGTTTGACGTTGTATAAGTGTAGGCAACATCAAATATCCTTGAATCTCAACAAGTGTTATTTTTGTGCAACGTTTGGAATATTATTCAGAGACATGGTATGCAAAAAAGGATTAATAGTTGATCCCACAAATATTGAAGTTATTTTGGATTTCCAACCACCCACATCAGTTAAACAGTTTCACACGAGATTGGGATACACAGGGTGCCATAGGAAATTCATCAAAGGATACACATAGATTATGGCACCAATGGAAACACTACTGAAAAATGAGGTGAATTTTCAATGAAATGATGACTATCAGAAAGGACTGGACACACTGAAACAAAATTTAGTAACTGCATCGATCTTAATTTTACTAGACTAGAACAAGGACTTTTAGGTACATGTGTATGCATCATCAATCAAACTTGGAGTGATCTTGTCACAGCCAGGTGATAGAGAGATAGATAACGAAATTTATTTTTCAAGTAGGAAACTATCAACAAGAGAGAAAAATTATACCACAACAGAACATGAGGGATTAGTTATGGTCTACACACTCAAGAATTTCAAACACTACTTGCTAGGATAACACTTTAATACGTACATCAACCATTCTACATTTCGATATTTGGTCAACAAGATAGTGTTGGGGGGGAATATTTGTAGATGGATTCTATGATTCTAGGAATATGACTTTGAAGTAGTGGTAAAACTAGGTAAACTCAATGCATGACCAAATCACTTGTCTCACATACTATTGTGAGAAGAGGAAGGAAACCTGGATGATAGTTTTCTAGATGCACATTTGTTTTCTGTTAATATGGTAGATGATTATTTTATAGACAATGTACATTTCTCAACTATAGGAATGGCCGCCTCAGACATGAGGGTCACACAGAAAAAGTATCTGGTACTAAAGGATGAAGACTATCAACTAATTGTAGGAATCTTATACAAACTAGGAACAAATGGAATACTACGATGTTGTGTAGTCAAACATAAAAGACCAACTATATTGGCAAAAGCGCACAACAGAATAGCTGGAGGAAACAATGTAGGTAAATATATTGTACAAAAAATATTATGCGCGGGATTATGGTGGCCTATACTCCATAACGATGCAAAGTAATATTGTCAGACCTGTGATTTTTTCCAAAGGGTTAGAAAACCCTCCAGAAGGGACGTGATGTTATTGCAACCCCAAGTGACATTACATGATTTTGACAGGTGGGCCATAGAATTCATTGGACCAATCAACCCACCAAAAAGATGATCTGGGGATAGGTACATCATTACAACAATAAAATATCAAAATCGATGGGAAGAAGCTCTACTAGTTAAGGATTGCAGTGAAGAAACTGTTGCACACTTTTTGTTTAAGAACATAGTAACACAATTTGGGTGTCCAAAACCATGTATGAGTGATCAAGGTAAACACTTCATCAATCATACCATACAAAATTTGACTGAAGAATTCCTAATTCACAATCATAAGAGCACGCCATTCACCATTAGAAGAGCACGCCATACCACTAACAAAAATATGCAACATGGGGAGAGATCATTGGGACTTAACATTATATGTTGTATTATGGGAATACAGGACAACTAGCAAGAAGTTGACAGGGTGAACACCCTTCAAGTTGCTATACAGACAGGAGGAAATCATGTCGATGGAATTCAATGTACCGAGCCTGCATGTCGCAACTATAACATATCTTTTAAATTTGGGCACAATATAGGAACGCCTATAAAAAATGGTACAAATTGAGGAGGATCAATTTGTCATAGGATTTCACCAACAATTTCAAAAGGGAAGGGGAAAATCCTCGCACGATAGACATATTAAGTCAAAAAAATTCCAAGTACGAGACTTGGTACTTGTATAAGACAACAAGTTTATGCAATACCCAAGAAAGTTTTGTATGCACTGATTAGGACCATATGTGATCCAGGAGGTAATGAAGGAAGGTGCTACGTAGTTGGAAACCCTTAATGCAGAACAACTAAAAGGAAGGGTGAAAAACAAGTCGGATAAAACTCTACCAAAAGGGCCAACAACCTACGTAATAGAAAAAACCACGAAAAAAAATGTGTGCGTAAAGAATGGCAAAGGAAACCATGTAGATAAGGGCCATTGTGCCACTCAAGGAGACCATACAAAAAAGAGGAAATGTATGAAGTAGTAATTACACTCTCCCACATGATGAAACCACTATAAGTATGAAAAGGATGAAAACGAAAAGTTCGAGCAGATAAGGACATGTCATAAAACAACATCAGATAGATATTGCAACTAGGGAGTTGGAGAATGAAACCACCGATAAGTTGGAATTGTAGAAGAAATATACCACTTCTATACAGAAAAGTGCACAGTAGAATAACAGGTGGATCTCACAGAAAAGGAGAAGAGTGAAGCAGAGGGACGGGCCAAGAAAGCCATAGCATAAAATAATGAAGCGAAAGAAAAGGTTGAGAAATCCTTAAGAGAAAAAGATGAGGCAGAATTAAAGGTTGCCAAAGCCTTGAAAGAGAAGGATGAAGCCGAACAGATGGCACATAAAGTACATGCAACAATCCAACAACTCTACAAGGGGGTCCAAGAATTACCAATGACGGTAGAGGCCATGGTAGAGGAAAACGTCGTAAATATTAGTGCATCCATCAAAGGAATCTGTACGAATATCACGTTTATTGAAATGTGAGAAACACCAGGGACGTCATTGGAAGAAAGAGAAAAAAGGGAAATAACTGCGCAGACAGTAGTAGCAAAGATCAAAATCTTGGAACAAGAATGTGTCAAGATGTGCGACACAGGCACACGCATTTCAAGAGAACTTACCACCAATCAAAAACTACAATAATTGAAAGATAGGATAAGGAGTCAATAAGAAGAAGTGTAGTAAGCCATTGAACGCATGAAAATGTTGTCCCCATCATAAAGAATTTTAGTGAAACAAATGAAGGAAGAACAGAGGAAGGCCATACAAAAGGTGCAACCACTGGAATGTGAAGCCATCAGAGTGATACAATAGTTAGATACTTCAAAACTCACTATGAAATTAGCAATGAAAGACACCAAATCCAATATTACCATTGTAATTACACATACAATGGAGGAGATTGTGAAGAAGGAAGAAGAAATTGCAGCAGTAGTACAAACCGTGAAGGACAATCTCCAGAAATTAACTGAGGCATGGAGGAACGTGACACAACAACCATAAGTGGCTTGGGACAAGCCACAAGTGAGCGTTGGGGGATTATTGAGCATGAAATTTTGGATATAGAACAGAGAGAAGAGACGATGTACATGAACAAGTCACAAGATCAAGAAGGTCAAGAAATAAGAGAGGAAAGAGAAGAAGATGGAGGACAAGAAAGAACAACTAGCACAAAATTTGGGATAACAAATTGAGCATGAGATGGATATAGCTCATAATGTGTTGTCTCCAACCAATATTGAGTGGGAGCCAACTCATTATGACCTAGAAAAATAACCTGAGAAAAAATTGTTGGCAGCCAACAATTCTGTCAAATTTTATCATAATTAAAAGTCATCACAAAGGGATAATTTTTTTTATGTAGCTACCTCCTCCTTATATTTCAAACATTTATGTATTTTGGTTTTGAGGAGATTCATTGGGATAGCTTATTATAAGAGTGTTTTGTATTTAAATATCTCATCTGGTTTGTTTAATTTCATGATTGCAAGCATGAAGTTAAAACAAAAGTTTGGCTTGGGTAATCATTTTGCAGTGTGTGGTTTCTTCGTTTCTTTTGCTAAAGATATTACACCTCAAGGGGACCTATATGTTCATAAGTCTTGAAGTTTGTAAGCTTATTGATTGATCCATTACCATTATAGTTGATTGATTCACTATGGGAATTATGAATTGATGATATCTATGGTTGATTATATGATTTTGATATTTGATATGCCTAATTACGCAGAACCTTGAATTAAAATTTAAAATATGTTTCTTGATCTTACCAGTCATATCACAATCCTATCACCCTGGTATAGGACTAATGTACTTACACTTCCACATCATCCTATTTTTCTACATAATTAAGACTCTCATTCATTATTCGAATAGGTAGCTGATAATGGTTTGGGTTTAATGTTCATTGTGTATAGTGGTTCACAATCCTGCACGTCCTCTGGGTTTTTATCACTCAAAGCTCAATTTAACAAGCATGATAGCCTCCCAAGTGCATAGGTATCATTCCTCCTCTAACTTTATAGACCTCTCTTTATTTCTTGTGTATTGGAAAAAGAAACCTCCCTCTCATTTCTTTTACTGTGTATGTTTAGCACCCATGGCTCCCATTGTTCAAATTGAACCTAATGGCTCGCAAGCCCTCCTCACCCATGACGATGCCATAAGTGATTTACAGGCAAATGGATGGGACATTTTCATCTGAAATTTTGAGGGTTATAACCTGGCAGTTGCACAGGAATTTGCTCAATCGTTTGATGGTTCTATTGCAAGAATTGGGGATCTGCAACACTAAGTAACCAAGGATTCTATAGAACGATCTATAGGACTATCACAATATGGATAAAGATGGTTCAAAAATGAAAAATTAGAAGGTGTGCCTTGGAGTCTGTTCATGGTCTCTAAGAAATCAACATGATTCCCTAAAGGTACATCGATTACTCTCTTAAAACCCTAATGGCACAGTCTGCTTCTAATTCTTAAACAGTTCATAACTTTTGAGGATAGGTCTGGCTTAGTGTTTTTGTATCACATCTGCCTATTGATGATTTTGCTAGGGTTCAAGCTAAATATGTCTTTCTATCTATTGTTGAGCCTACATAAAACGTCTAAGCGTTATCAAAAATAGATTTTAAACCCTTTTTTCTAGCCTTTTCCACCATGGGCTTATTCGAATTCTGTTATTATCGCATCTAGCTCAGATTGGGGATACTTGGGAAGATTTCCTATACAAACAATTTCACCCTACCCGAGAACATAGTACAATCACCTATCCTTTCCAATACGAACCCCAATCCCTGTAACCCTACCACCAGAAATCAAAGTGTTGACCAACATGAAGACCATGTGTCCACTAAACCAAACTCTGTTGCTATGAAAAACTCTTTGGGAGAAAATCCACGATATAATTTTGTGCCCAGAAAATCATTAGAGGAGGTAATAGATGTCTTAAAGGATAGGGTTTCTCCTACTCCAACTGTTGAGCCAACTGAGGGTTTTATTAATAAATCAACTGTTAGGAAAAATCGCAAAAAGAAGAAACAAGGTAACTCGGATTTGAGTTTTGTAAACAAGAGACGAGGTAGGTTAATATCGAGGAGTCTAATAAATCGATAGAAAGATCATGTGAGATTAATCTCAAGGATCGAGGTCAATGATCACTTGACCGATGATGATATCAATGAATTTATTGCCCGAGAAGATGTGTATAACCAGTGTCTCGGAAATGAAATCGAATGTGAATCTATACAATATGGTTTTGTTTCTGAACTACCTTCATTCCTAAAAAATCAAGAAGGCTTCATTGGTATAAGCCACGATTTGAAGCAAGCTACAGAAAAAACCAAAGCACCCATTATAGAGTACACACAACCTCTGCCTACCATAACACATGTACATTGTGATAATTGTCTTGACTGGGTTTAACGTTACTACATAGATATACCATACCTCCAGGCACAGTTAAAACATATGGTTGCTAAAAACTCCTTTCTTGAAAGGGAAAATCAAGAATTAAAGGCATGCGTTCAATCCAACGTAGATCAGGAAAGTAAAAGGTTCAAACACATTGGTAATGTGATTATCAAGAACGCAACAAATTTCAAGGCTATCATTAACTCAGAATTATCATATCCTTCATTGTCTAATCTATGAACGGTAAAGAATTGTTTTGATTCTCTTTGATTTCATTATGTAAAGAATTGTTTTGATTTTCTTTGATTTGATTCTGTTAAAAAAATTAGATTGTTAGATTTTGTTGTTAAATTAAGACTAACTATAGAATCTCACGATTATGTAGCCAATCTATTTCTAAATATTAGCTTGTATTTTTATCTAAATTCAATTTTGTTTTATCATTTTTCAGGAAAATAACAGTTATGATGTTATTCACAAGGAGAAGTAATCATGGATCATGTGTTGCATAGTTTAGTAATATCTCTTTTTGTTTGATAAAACTATGTCATTTATGTAATTAATTTTGATAAATGAACTCCTACATGAGTGTTTTTTTGTTATCCTATTTTTTTAAAGCAATCTAATTTTCTGGGATTACCCTCTATCTTGCATGATAAGAGGTTGTTAATCCAATACAAGTTTAAATAGTGATTGTAGTTTAGTGTTAAGGAAAAATTTTGGCTGGACTACAGTATGGACACGTGATTTTGGGAATTGATATGGGAAAGCAATTCACCATTGGCTTTAGACCTTTGTGATACTTATTCCATTGTGTTCTCCTATTTCTTATATATTATGAGATACTATTATGGTTGATTTAGCTTTAGCCTTGTCATCATATGGTGTTTCATATTGTTAACTATTTAGATGTTTTCCATAATTTTTCGCTCCATTTTGTATGTGTGATCAGTCGATTATTTAATTATTATTGAGTTTATTTCAGATGTTAAATGATTGACAATATATATACTCATAATTGATTTTTCCTTCATTCTCAGATATTGATTATCTTAAGATCAGAAGATTATTTTCATTAGTTATCTTCCTGGTGTTATTAATTTAATCCAAATAACAAACACTTCTTTGAATTTATTCCGGAAGTACTAGTATTGTTCTGTTATACGTTTCCGTTAAAAGCAGGACATGTAGTAGCTCAAACAACACAGAAAGATAAGCTTAGTTTCTTTGATCAACTACAGGTTAGTCTGTGTGTTATTTAATTAAATTATTGATTAATGAAATGATGATTTCATTAATTATCTTTGATTGTTTATGTGTCGTTGTTTCAATTGTATTGGCTTAGTATTTATTAGTTTAAAATCTTTAAACAAAGAAAAAACAAAAAGATTTTTGTTATTTCTTTATCTTATTTAGAAACACTATTATGAATATTCATTTTGCAAGATTTCAAGTAAACCTTGCAAACTATATATAGATTGTTTATAATCATTTGTATATATTCATATTCTATTTGAATACTTGTAATTAGTGTATAAATTGGTAGAATTGTAGCTTTAGATTAATTATTTTGTTTTATTATTTTTAGGACCTTAGTTGGCTAACGAAGCCATTAAACTCGTCAAGTCAGTTCATTCCAAATGGCTTGGATTAATTATAAAACCCCAGTCTAGATCTGACCTTCCACTTGGTGGGGTGTCACTTATGCCCATTAACAAAATATATAAAATATGTAAAACTATGAAGCAGAAGGACAGGTCGATCCACGAAGCAAGAAGAGATCATCGTAGTTTTTTGGGCTTTGAGTTGGTTTTTCTGGTTATGGAGTTTCGCGAGGTCTAGAAAGACAGAGAGATTCAAGAAGTAGAGTAGTGTAAAGAAACCACAATTTGGAAGAATACTATATGTAGAACCTCCATTGTATCTTGAAACACAATTAAGATACCTTAATATAATAAAGAACCAAATATTTTTTGGACGTAGCCCAGAGGGGTTTGAGCCATGGTAACTTTGTGTATAATTGTACTACTAGATGATTATGCGTGTTTATATGGTGTGAGTTATTATCTTTAATATGAATGAATACTTATCTTTGTTGATATTGTTGATAGTCTAATGCACAGTTGTCACAATTGTACACTTAAAGATTTTATATGCCTATATAATGAAGTAATGATTTTATATTATCTAGGATCTAGTGTGTGAGAGGGTCCTGTAGGTATGAAAAAATGTGTTTCCTTTCTTTCCCTCACCGCTGCAGAATCTTGGTTCTTGCAACCCCCATAAATACACCTTGGGATAGACTTTACCTGTTTACAGGTAACACCAAAAGGGTCAGTGTCTATAGGGATTTTTTGGACTAAGTGACTTTAACCTAGGGTCTTGAACCTACGTGCGTGTTTCAACACAATATAAAAGACGTGGATGAAATATTTTGTAGTCTATCAGAATTTGATTTTGTTAAGGTGCATTTTAAATCGGAAAGGGAAATTTGGGACAAGATTCAAAATATATATGAAGGAAATGACAAGGTTAGAATGGAAAATATCCAAACTCATAGAAGACAGTTTGAGAGTCTAAAAATGAAAGATGAAGAAAATTTTGTAGCCTATATCCTATGTGAGGATGAAATTTTCAACCTCATCAGAGGATTTGGTGAAATAGTTGAAGAATCGATGATTGTACAAAACATGTTAAGGCCGCTCCCCTTAGTATTTGATGCCAAAGTTTTTGCGATTGAAGAAATGAAAGATCTTGAAAAATTTAAAATGGATGAATTGCATGGGATTTTCACTGCATATGAAATGAGTACTGAAAACGAAAATCCATCAAATAAATAAGTATCTTCAAAATTCCAAAAGAAGACGAGGAACAAAGAACACAAATCAAGTGATTGTTCTATCTATTAATTAGACATAGAGGAAGCATATTTTGTGAGGAAGCTCAAAAAAGAATCTAGATAATACAAAGTTAATCTTCATTTTAAATTCTTTAATTGTGGAAAAATAGGACATTTTTCTACTAAGTGTCCATTTCAAATCTTAAAATTAGTGATGATGAATAATACCATAACGTAAAGAAAGAGAAAAAACATGATCAACACAAAAAGAACTATAAACAAGACAAGCATGAAAAGAAGAAGAACTCTTATAAGCATAAGAATAATCTCTACTCAAAATGGGTTAGTGACTCATCTGAAGAAAGTGGTGAAAGTAGTTTGGATAATGATAGAGAAGAAACTCTCTTTATGGAAAATAAAACAAATATTGATGAAGACAAAGGGATAGAAATGATGGACTCAATGTTGGAACATGCGGTCCCCTTGTAAGCTCACTTTGTCGTGTCAGATGTTTGAGTCAACATTTTCTTTGGGACGAATATTGACTAAACCCTCGGTTGACCATGTCCACTTATGGATTCCCTATCCAAGTTTGATGGACATGTCCAACCATCTTCACCCGGTTTTGTTTATTTTTGTCCATGACCAAACCTATTTATAGACGATCATTCCGATCAGTAAATTATCAGATTATTTATCATCTCAAATTGTCAGAGAATCTTAGAGATCTTCTCTTGCCCCTTGAGCAACTTGTGCTTCAGTTCTATGGTGTATTTCGACACCACCATTGTCTCTCATATATGTTTTCCTTTGAGTTCAATCCTTGTCCCAACATGGTATCAAAGGTGTTGGTTTCTTGATCTCGAGATCCCAGAAAAAATCGAATATAGACAAGACAATGTTGAATCCATTTTATGAATTTGTTCATTTCGAGTAAAGAACTGCTAATGGATTGATGTATGTTACTAATCATTTACAGATAAATATTGATGGAGTTCTATTGTGATTTATATGTTGAATATGGCCATGGCTTATTCTCCTAGTCGTTAAAACCTCTTCTCATTGACCTTTCCCAACTACATTTTGTCTAGACGTCAATGGGGTTTACTCCATGGAAGATTACATCGAATTGGTTCTTCTGCGTGTGTCATTTTGTTGGGCACGCATCGACCTGACTTATTTTTGAACTAGATTCCACCCAAAATTTTCTACTTGACTTAATGGTCGAAACCATTGACTTGTTGCTTGCACGTCGTAATAGAAACTAGATCTGATCTGTCTTCTTTTGTTGTCAAAGGATTCAACTTTGTTGGCAGCTCAACTGGATTTAGCTCAGCAACTCGACTCGATCGAGATTGTCGATGGATGAATCTATTGATGGATTGAACCCAACTTGGAATTTTTCACGACCCTCGACTAGTGGAAGTTTCGACAAAATCAAATATTCATTGTTTGTGGTGTGTGGGTAGATTCCCTAAACCACAGCTTCACTCGAGTTGTTTTACTTCATAGAGCCTTCATCGATTGAAGGATATCGGACTAGATATGGGACTTGTACCAACTTATTGGATTCCCATCGCTCCTCATCGTTCAATGACTGGAAGCGTGGTGCGACTAGTGCAATTGAACAATTCTTTTATGCGTAGTTCTTGCATGTTTTTTTTGTTGTGGACTAGATTCTCCATCGACCAATGCATGCTATGGATTGGTGACTACCTTTCCTATATGGCCATGAATAGAACCGACTTGGTGTGAGTCGACTAACCTTTTCCTTTTTTGTGTCTGGTTTTTACATCAAACCATTCTCTCTGCCCCATATCAACATGGGCATCTTGGATGACGATGAATCTCTCATGCTTCAAAAATTGCAGGAGATTTGTAAAAGGAAGGCTCTTTCCTTGGAAGAATCTCACAGCTGACTTCGTGCAAAAGTAATTTTTTTTCCAGAATGAGAATCAACGCCTAAGAAATGATTTGGAGATAGCCCACACCCAACTAGAATATGTGGTTTACCTATTTCAAACTAAACTTTTACAATGGCTTGATGAAAAGTCTAGGAAGATTGTTGATCTGGAACAGACCATGGGGACCATTTTCCAAGATCTAGTTGATGATTTTGGCAACAAAAGGATCTTTTTGATGATCTTATGAAGGAGGTGAAAGTCTTCTCTTGTGAAAATACTTCCTTGAAGACAAAAAATGATGGAATAAAAAATAAATTGAAATATGGAGAAGAAGTGTTCCATATTGTTGTGACTGAGCACTCCTGAAGGGTTAATTCCATGGGGAACATTGTGGATATCTTTTTTTAAACTCTTGTCTATGAATTTGAAGAAAAGTATGACCTTATTGAATAATTGGAAGAAGAAGTGAAATATCTTCCATGTACAACATTGAGCACAAATATCATCCAACTGATAGAGGAAAATATCCAACTAAATCATGAGGTTTCCCACTTGTAGGCCTCCATTGATGATCTTGGTGGAGAATTTTCTCTGCTTCTGAAAGATAACAATTGAATTTTTTATGAGTATGAGACATTGAAGAAATATTACAATGCCTCTTCATAGCTTGTAGAATATTGAGACAATAGTTTGTGAGAATATTGTTGATGTTGTTGAGATGCCAATCTCTCACATTTATTCTCCTCCCCCTACTTATATTTGTAAGAAAGTTGTTATCAATTTATGCTTTAAAACTTATAATTGTGTTGTTTCACCCAGCTTTGAAAAACACATTACACGTATAGGATCTTGATTTCTCAGTAATTTGGGATATACCATAGGAGGACTTGAGAAGAATGGATGGGGTATTGTTGCTCATATTATTCGTGAGATGATACCACCAATAATAGGTCTTGGATATGATGATGTTGTTTCCTCCTTTCCTACACCTTCCCTTACTGCAAACATGGAAGTCTTTTTTGTTACAGTTGGAGTTCAGATTGATTTGTTGGCAGAGCAATCTACTGAATAAATTGTTGAAGTGTTTGTTCCTAACATGCCAGACTCTCAACCTATTGTTGCTGATATACCGACTTATTCTACTCCCGAGAGTACACTTGACCCTGGGCCCATATATCTTGATCATATTGCACAACCCTATGTGACTTATCGTCATCCTCAGCATTGTAGACATGGAAACCATGCTTTTAGATATTGCAGAAGAGACGTGAAAGACAAAACCGTGGACCCATACCGACTACCATGATAGACTATGGTTGGATTGATTAGTGGTCACGGGAACATTTGAACCAATGTTTCAAGAGTTCCTACCATTATGTTTCATCAGTTGTATGGATATACAATGATCCTCTTCACTGTTGATGTTTTTTTGTGTTTTTCCGTAGGGTTTGACCTGACTTGACTCTCAACTAGATTTCGACTAGGATATGGGTTGACTGGGATTTGACCCAAATCGACAGACAATTGGATTTTTTTCGACTATGTATTTGTTGACTTCATTTTGACTTGTTATTTTCTGTCGATTGGTGTGTTGATGAAGATTTTGTGTTGATCGTTTGACCCCTCAATTGTTTTTATGAGCTGGAGTAATTGAATTTTCTAATGTGTAAACCCAACTAATGACATGTGTGTTGACTTGATTGCTTATTGTCAACTCGACCTAGATTGTTGAGACTAATCGAACCATGTTCAACTATTTTTTTATAACTATATATTTTTTGTATTGTACCTATTACAGAGACCGTTGGATTGACAGAGATTGATTGGTGCTTTCTTGTCTAGTCGACTCATCGACTGTATGGTGTTTTCTTATGGTCTATTCGATTGGCCGACTGGGACAGTGTTTTGACAGCATATTTTTCAATCAGTTTGCAATGAATGACTTCTATTGGGATTTGATCCATTTTTATGGTGATCAAACTTTCTCAGGAGTGTTTTTGTACCATATTGTGATCAACTTTTGTAGTGAGAAAAAAATCAAGGGGGAATATTGCAGTATTTGTTTTCCTCGGGGGTGTTGGAATATATAGTTCCCTTGTAACCTCACCTTCTTAGATGTTTTTCAAACATTTGAGTTGACTATGTCTTTGGGTTGATTGTTGAATAAACCCTCAGTTGACCATGTCCACTTATGGATTCTCTATCCATGTTTTATAGATAGGTGAAACCACCATCACCCAAGTTTGTTGAGTTTGGTCCATGACCAAACCTATTTATAGATGATCATTTTGATCAGTCTATTATTATATTATTGATCATATCATATTGTCAAATCATATCAAGAGATATTCTTTCACTCCTTGAGAGACTTGCTCTTCAGTGTTATGGTGTCTTTCGACACCACTGTTGTCTCTCAGATCCATTGTCCTTTGCATTCTATCCCTATCCCAACACTCAAAAGAAGAGGAAAATGTTGAAACACATGGGGAAGTGGATCTTGAAGAAGAAATCATGTGATCCTTAAGTGAAATAAATAATCTTAGGAAAATGATTTTGAAACAAAAGGAGAAGCAACAAAAATATAAAGAAGAGGATTGTGATTTGAAAGCCAAAATGTCACAAGGCCTTGAATAAACAAAAAATTCTATCATGAACATAATGGTTTAATTAGAAGAGACAAGAAGGAAGAAATAAGCGGTGAGAATACAACTAATGTAAATGGAAGAAAATTTTGAGAAGATGGAAGTTGAAATTGTTTCCTTAAGAAAGGGATTTGAGAAGTCAATTGCTCAGTTGAATAAAATCTTGAAGTTTGGAAATAAAACTGAAATATTATGTGATATCATAAAATTCCAGAGGCCACCACTCTTTAAAACTTTTATTATCTATGATAAGTGCAAGAATGATTTTAAGGATGGAAATTTATTTTAAAATTTAGAAACCTTGGCGAACCTTACTAATCCTTCATATGCCAACTATAAATGATTGGCGATATTTTTGTAAAAATATTCAAAT
>CBVK0102217277.1:0-16412 GCA_900067695.1 Picea abies
GTAAAACAAGCCAATAAAACATCACTGCAATCCACCCAAAACACTACCACATTCATCTATCTCAACACATAATTTCCCTTGGTTGTAATCAATTCTAGAACAAGGGGTGAAGAAGGGTATGAGATATATGAAGGGTTTGTAATTAGCAGAAAGTGAGATCATGGAAGGGGAAGAAAACGATTATTTTTCATGAAATTAATCAAGCGATCCATAAAATATTTTGCAGTAAGACTAGATGCACCATCCAATCAACAATCATTTGACTAAATAACAATTCCTGTACATTTAATTAGTTTACTGTTCATTAATAAAAAACCTAACACAGTGCTTTTGCAAAACAATAAGTTTTCCATATGATTTGTTAAAGGAACTCTTCCCACAATCTACATTTTATAACAATTTACGAACAATCTCCATTTCCAATCTGTTACTATCAAAATCAACCACTGTTCAGGCATTTCTTCAATCGACAACTATACTCCACAGACATGTTTTCAACGAAGTCACTATTGCTGCAATAGAGCCCATCAAATTTTGCAATGATATCCGTTCTCATATATATATATGTAGTAAAAGATCAAATTTACATGCCTGAAAATGAGTACTTATTATATAACCTACAACCATCAATTAGACACAAGCTATGCATGAGTAATTTTCCCAGGAAATGTAGTTTTGCCCTTGTAAACAAACAATCCAATTTGACTTAAAAGATGAGCCACCTACCCAACTGGATTTTCATCAACATTGGCCAATTGCAATAAATAACGCACTTAAAACTCATTGGGTATCATTGAGTATGAAAACAAGTAATCCATACTACACACAGTGCATAACTGACAAAATTCAACAGTGTAACATTTCCAATAATCACACAACAAATATACGATCACGATATAACTCAGTATATTGTGCTGAGCTATTGATTTAGTCACTCATGGTTGACCAGGCTGTGCATACTCAGGCTTATTCAACCAACAAACGAAAAGATGCAGTAGATATATCCAGTCCAATAATCATTTGTCCCCAAAGAAGACCAACGTTACCTCGCCCAATAATTCACTTTGTATAACATCATTCACAAAACGCGACATGTGTGAACAACACTCAACATTCGTAACCAATGCCAACCGTCATTCAAAACTCCATAAGTGCAATTACTAGTGACTGCATATCAATCAACAATTCACCACTATTGGAGAAAATCAATCAATTGAACAAACTGTAGTAGCTATGCGTACCCACACATCCCATTGTATCGGGGTAGAGGCTGTTCCAATACTGAGTATTAATAAGAGGAGAGTGACTGCATTTTGTGAAATTGCAATTGGCAACGAAGGGTTTATGCTTATTATCACATAACAGTAACCGAATGCCAAACTATCACGACTGTTACTTAACCAATTGGACGGATCTGTACCTAAAATGGTCGGCGATATAAGGCCATCCAACACACAAGTGTTAAACCCTACAGGCCAGGCTGGTGCTCCATGTCACCCTCGGACTTGTAGATTTAACGGTTCACACTGTGACTAACACAGGACAACTGGAGCCAACTTCTTTTAATGGCGACAAACCTTGATACCAACAGTGCATGCACAGAAGGAACCACGATTTATTTGTGGATATGTGTCAATTCCGAGACAAGAGGGTTATCATATAGGAGCAAGGCCCCAATCGATTGATAGTGAAGCTTAATGCGCACAAGGTGTAACCCTTGTGGTTCTTAAAGCAACCCCAGTATTGAGGTGATGACGAGGCCGAGCAAGAACATGAGAGCCATTTCGTGGCTTTTGGTGAGGAAATCGACCATTTCTCAAATAAACAAAAAGCAGTGATGAATGATGCTTTCCACCATTAAACCCCCCCAAAAAACAGAGACTGGACAAGTGATGCACAAGCATGGGAATAGTCGGTCAAATAACTCAACAACCAAAAGAACTCTAACTAAGCCAGTAGTAACAGAGATCTACCATCAGGGAGACTGGTAACTTATACAAACTCAAAAAAATGCAGGAAGAACCATTCATTTTCAGAAATTTCACACAGTTGCAACACTCAGGACAAACACAAACCCACACTTCTGAGCCAACAATAATTTCATAACCAGAGTGAAGTCAAGAATGGATAAAAAAATAATATACTTGTTAATCAAAATCTTTAGGACGAGAGGTAGTCGAGCAATTTCACCCTGCTAAAATTTAGAAGTGTGAACACAACAACAAGATCAAATAATAGTCTGATTAGGGTGGCAACCAACGGGAAGGGTAAAGGTGACGTGCAGTAAATTCACGTCGGCTCCACCCATACCTCATTAGCTCAAACAATACATGCCAACATTTCTCCATTAACACCATTGATCAACATGTATCGAGACTATTACCATATTAAAACCCCATAGCATGACTTACACCATAACATAATTTAAATTCCATATAATTCATTCATTGCATAACCAATAGCACCATTAACTTGTCAATAGTTCCCTCGACACTCAAACTAACAGATACCACATGTAAATCTGCTAGATAATTCCATTTCCCATTGAATGACCATTACAATAACACCTGCCAAGTGTGGCACCAACATTTCAACCATATGCATATAAAAATGTAACTCACACAATTTCATAGCCATTTTCTCATTAGCTAGGGTTCAACAAAAATCAACAAATATTTTCATGCATGGGGTATTGCAGAACAAGGTCCCTTTCTTGCATGTGTTATAGTATTTTTCCTTCCTCTAATTTGTCTTTCACATAAATTTGCTAACATGTTTGTTGTGTAGGTGCGAGGAAAATAAATACCATAAATGAATAGCAGGCCGCAGTAACATGAAGGAACAACATCTCATAGTTCGGCTCATACCAATGGAAACAATATCTCATCAACCATGTAAACCTTTGTAGCACATCATCAAAACATCAATAATGAATAGATCTGATCTTCCAGTTCAAGGGGGTCCCACCTACTAGTATTATTTAGTCTTATATAATAATAGGCTTTAGCAATACTTTGAGGTGAAATTACATTGACGTTTTCAATCATCAACAAACTGGTGAATACATAGGAAAATTTGTTTGTAACATATTTAGAACTCAAAACTCATGGTTTCATAGACCAGGAACAATAATCTCAAGAAGACATCACTCGAATGATTATGCAACAGGGGGAAGTGAGTGGATTTAATGGAGATATGACCGGGAATTTAGGAATAACCCATAGAAATAGTTCAGTATGAGGGGTTTAACTACTATATGCATAATCATTTATCCCTTAAGGAGGAATACTTATAGACTTGCTCTTAATATCTCGATGGACGGAGAAAAGGAAAGAAGAAGCGGGGCAGCCAATTCTTTATAAGAAAACAACGGAAAATGTAACAATGTCAAGGGCCATTCCGAGGAGAAATCATATCAGTTATGTAAGCTTGATTGTTATTGACTAAAAATGCTTCATAGGAGTGTCACTGTGGTAGATTTGATCTAACATTCTATCTTGACCAAACGCATAAGAGATGATAAAGACAAAAAAATGCAACAGAAGCAATAATGCAGAAATTAAATAGCAGCAGTAAAAGACAGAAATAAAACGCAGCAAGAAAATAAAAACTCAACTCAAAAAGCAGAAATCAAAGCGTTGTAAAAAAGAAAATAAGCACAAAAATTGAAAGCAAAGATAAGCTACTAGTATACAGAAGAATCCAATCAGCAAAGAAAAAAAAAACTTTTCACGTTGGTCCCTCGCAATACTTCAAGCGAGGACTGTTAGTGTTGTGGGAAAATCATTGTCTCTGTAATTTCTTTAAGATTTTTGAGTCAGTGTCCAAGACAAAAGTAATCCGGAAATGGCCCAACACTTGAAATTCTCATGTAATTATCATCCTTTTGACGCATACGATTAGATCATCAAGATAAGCACGGATACTTACCAATTCATCAAAAGTTGTGTGCCTAGGCCCTTTTAAGGGGATACTTGCCTCAAATAAGCCAGAAGGTAGGCAGTTGTAAGAGATAGTACCGCAACTAATAATAAAAGTGTTTTTGTGAATATTTGCACATTCTATATTGATTTTATCGTAACCAAACAAACTGTCAAATAAGGGCTCTAACTGTGACTCTACAACATGTTGCAAAAACATTTCCATACCTATAGGAGGGAAAGGGTTGCTCATAATTTCTTGACTAAAATTTCGAATACTAATGAAGGTTCTAATGGTATTATTGGTCCTCAAAGTAGGTTCTGAATTTGAAACCCGTTCAGGGTGGACTAAAAACATTTTAGTCCTTAAGAAATCTCTCAACTCCCTTTGAAAAGTTCCCCCCATTGCAAAGTTAACAAGTCCTTTCTTTTGCCTAGCTGGTTTTATAGTATGCTGAACAAGACCGAGATCAAAACCATGAAGATCCACATTACCAAGTAAAAACATTTTAAAGTCTACCAAGTAACTTGGAAGACCTACTCTCTTCTTTATCAGAACCCTGGACATTTATTTTAATGTTTGTTGAAGATCCAGGTGTCCTAATATTCATGGAGATGGTTTTAACCATCTTCTGTTGTAACTCCTCTTCCTTCTATTTTTCTCTATTGCCCTCTGTTATCACTCCAAGAAACTCTTTGAGGTTGTAAGTCAAAGATGCTTGGTAACTTAAAGTAAACTTGTTTTTTTTGTTTTTGTATGTGTGGATCAATGGGATAACTCAACTACAATATGGTATCCAAAGAGTCAAAATGAATAATCAAATAAACCAATGCCCTCAAGGATCAATAATCATATAATCTGCAGTAACATGAAGGAACAACATCTCATAGTTCGGCTCATACCAATGGAAACAATATCTCATCAACCATGTAAACCTTTGTAGCACATCATCAAAACATCAATAATGAATAGATCTGATCTTCCAGTTCAAGGGGGTCCCACCTACTAGTATTATTTAGTCTTATATAATAATAGGCTTTAGCAATACTTAGCAGTGAAATACGTTGACATTTTCAATCGTCAACATGTTGTTAATGGTGATTATACACCACTCAAGTAGTTGGAGGGAAAGGCTCAAGGATCCCCTCTTGTATAAAGAATTGTAATGTATTCCTAGTAGAGGCTGCTGAAAGTTGTTGAGCTATTGAATATTGATTGTAAATCATTGTAGGCCAAGAGAAGGAGAGAGAGTCAAGGGTCAATTGCAGTCCGAGCCTACACCCATTGTAAGAAAACATTCATATTAATACAACAATCATTTTTTCATGCCTATGAGTTTTTTGTGTGTTTATTTGTTTTATGAATGATCATCTGTGTGTGTTTATGAATGAATGTTGTAGATGTATGATATGGGTTTCATCTGCAGGGTAAAGATAGAATTCATTATCTGTTTGTGAGTTCATTGAGTTGTTATAGGATCTTTAGGTTGTGCAAGGAGTGTACAATAGGGTATTAGAAACTCTGTAGGGAGTGCCAGGAGTGCGTATCTCAACTCTTACGAGTCGAAGAAGAACATGCTAGGAGGGCACACCATAGAAATCAAAACTCAATAGAAGCCTCAAGGTTACTAAACACCTTAGAGGAGATATTGGGCAAGAGAAGGCACAAAAGATAGAGTTGTTGAACACTTTGTAGAGCTCTTCCAGGTAGGCATTTAGCAGGTGCAGGTGTGCATAAGGAGAACTTTGTTTTGAATCCAGAGGGAGAGAAGTGTCAAGGAGAAGAAACCCCAGAGTTATTGAACACTCTGGTAAACAGACATGAGTGATACTTCAGAGTTGTTTAACACTCTCAAGGAAGGGATCAACAAGGAGTGCTTCGACTAGGTGCAAGAGTGCATAGGACCAACACATTCTCAAGTGTTGGAGAAGTTGAAGGAACCATAGTTACTGAACACTCTAGGGAAGGGATATCTGCAAGTGTTCATTGAGAGGATGCAAGGAGTACATCAGTGAAATTGAAATAGCTCAGGATTCATGAGAAGAATTGTGCAAGGATTGCACTAGTCCAACACTTATACAAAGTGTTGAAAATATGAAGCCACCTGAATGATCAGGCGAGTGAAAAGAGTGCGCATAGGTGTGAACTTATTCCAAGTTCAAAATCTCAAGAGGAAGAGAATTGGGTTTTCGAGAGGTCACACCATAAGGTTAAGACTCAGAGGAGAGTTGAGTGCAAGTTTGCACAAAGAACACAAGGAGGGTGCAAGTGAATTCTCAAAATTTAGGACTGAAGGAGTGAATTTGTGCAAGGACTTCACGAGGCCAAAACCTTGTTGAAGTGTTGGTAGAGGCTATGGAGGAAAATAGCATGTAATATCTAGTAGGGTGTGAGAACCTGTCAAAGGAGAAAAGGGTCGAGACCCTTAGAAACATTGAGCGAGTTCAAAGATCAAGAGGGTTAGTGTCGTCATGCATAAAAAGGTTGATGCAAGGAGTACAGAAGGAAGAGACAGTCCGATTCCTAGACTATGGGAGAAGCGCAATCATGTTCTCACACTTCACCAAAGTGTTGAACAAATCTCATAAGGAATCGTGCAAGGGGTGCATGGGGCCAACAATTGTATCTGTGTTGAAGAGGTCTTAGTATTTCAGATAGAAAAGCACAAGGAATGTGCCAGAGGTAAAGTATTTGAAGTTTACAAATCTCATGAGGGATAGTTCCTTTACACACAAAATATCAGTAGACAAGAGAAGAAGGCCAAGACCGTTTGAAAGGCTGGGAAATTTCTAAGCTCGTGAGAGATAATGCAAGTGTGCATAGAGACTCTATAAGGAGCACAGATGACAAGGAATTTTACAGGTTCAAGTTGAGGAGATAGTGCAAGAAGTGTGGAGAAGACAACATTTCAATTGCTAAAGATCAGGAGGAGTGGCGTTTTCAAAATGCAAGCCAAGGGCGAGTAGATAGCCTTATAGGAGAAGGTTCCAAGGGAAATCCTTTGAAAAGTTTGAGGAATCCTTCATTGAAGGGAAAGTTGTGTAGAAAAAGGAGGAGGAAGCTACAACTACTATCATATCAGTTGTAGGGGAGAGATATGGACCATAAAATTCTACGTCCAGACACCCAAAGGTGTGCATGCAAGAGAAATATATATCCCAACTGTAGGATCTTAGCGTGAAGGACCAACAGTCGTTGGATCCAGCTAAGTGCATGAGCCTAAATTATTCTTGAGTGCATAGGAGAGAGGCATAACCAAAGTCCCGAAGTTCTGAAGCCAATCAGAACCATCCATCATCCAAAAGGGATGCGTGGCGGGAGATATGGCATCCTAAAGGAGCGAGTGCAGAAGAGTTGGGAGAAATAACGAAGAACTAGAAGCCAAAGAAGATCTGGGTCGTCTAAGCCAAAGAGATAGGGGTCACCAGATCCTAAGCTCTGGAGCATAAGAACCTCGAAGAAATTTGAGAGTGGAGGTGTGAGGACTCACGAGAGCTGGAGTTCCAAAGTCATCCTAGCCATCCATTAGAGAAGGACATGTGGCAGAAGATCTGCCACTTTGGAGAAAAGTTACTCTGGGAGAACAACGAACTAGGTGCAGCCAAAAATCCCAAAGGTCGAATCATCAGAGTCCATCTAGGTCGTCCATCGTAATTGAACAACTGTCAACAGATTGTGAACTTCAAAGAATTATAATTCCAAAGGTTATGTGAGAGGTGGTTCAGAACTTCCAGAAGTGCTAGAGCCCAAATTTATTGTGGATTGTTGATCCCAAAGAAGAGCATGGATCGTTGATATGCGAGGGGAAATGTGGAGGACAAAGGTTCACTCCATTGGAAATCCACTTCAGAGGTTTTGTGGAGTGTTCATGTGGATTCGGTCAAAGCCCAAATTCTAAAGAGAGAGACTGAGTTGTCGATCTCAGCAAGGAACAAGGATCGTTGATCATGTTTCTATGATTTTGGAGAATAGTCATTGTGGAAGAATTGTATGTAGCGTAAAGTGAAAACACCTAAAGCCCAGAGCTTCGAAGCACCCTNNTTGTGGAAGAATTGTATGTAGCGTAAAGTGAAAACACCTAAAGCCCAGAGCTTCGAAGCACCCTTTGAGTAGGCGCCTAGTCATAGTTAGTGGTCACATGAAAATGTCACCAGAGAAAAGGGATAAAGCCTAAGGTTCAATATTGAATGCACGAGAAGAAAGAGAAAGCACCCAAGGGGTTCAGGTTAGAAGATACCTGCACCAGGTGGATTCATAAGGCCCTAAATCGTCGGGTACAAGTAAAGGTTTCCCACATTTTGGTCGTGAGTCTCTTGAAATAATTTGTCGGTGTTCATAGGTCCTCGTTCACCATTTCGAAGCACGGGGGAAGAAAACAAGGCCTGTGGATAAGGTTTGGTGGTTCCAGCAAGGGCCAAAGAGCTGATTCATCTCAGTGAATTGAACAATCCTAGACCGGGAGGTCGAGCAACCCCTAGGGGAGAAGGGTGGATGCATCAAGTTTCCCCATTTCACCCAGTACTTTAGTTACAACATGAAAAAGAGATTAGTGATGGGTTGTAGTTGATTTGAGTTGGGAAATAGAAAGAAACCATTGAGACAACATTTATTTTTGTATGTCTCTTATGGACATAACCCGTCATTCTTGGGGTTCATGAATGCATGGTATGACAAATTGGATATGGATCACGAAGAGTTGTTGGATGCAACCAAATGAATGAAGAAATAGGTGGATTATGGTAGCAAGGACATAGAGTTCAAGTTGGGCGACTTGGTATTGTTCAAGTTGGGTAGAGAATTGTCAAAACCACCTAGTCGCATGGTTGGTGCCTTAGTCTAGAGGTTTGAAGGTCCATTCAAATATTTTGATAATATTGGAAACATCACCTATAGTTTGCAGCTAATAGTATACATGAGGGTTCACCATCTAGTTTTCCATACAATTCAGTTGCAACCTTGCAATATTTATGAAGACAATCATAGTAGGGTTGCACCATCCAAAACCCCTCCGTTGATCACTAATAGACTCGAGTTGGAAGTGAAGGAGATACATACACACATGACCTATTTATTTGGAAAAATCAAAGACATGAGGACATTTTTTGTTGGAAAGACAGACATGAAGAAGAGAATAGTTAGGAAATGTGGCAGGCATTGTGGAAATATGAAGACAAGGTTTGAGAATTTGAGAAATGAAACAATAGATCACTTAGACATGTGTTCATTGGACGTTACTATGATCACACAAAGTTTAGTGGGACAGGATGTAATACCTCCACCTATGGATGAATGTAGTCATGCATCTAGACGAAGTGCAAAAGGTTGTTGCATGTGGATGGAATGATGGGCACACTTTCCTTAATGCTTGGATGTAGTGGTGCCCATTCACGTTGTTTATATATGGAAGTTTCTATATGTGTAAGTTTCAACACCTTGGGCATATGAGTTGGATGTCCGGACCCAATGGAGAAACTTGTCCCATAATGTGTGGAATTTTTCTTTGGATAGATTGAGATTTGATTGTATGCATTGAACCACTTGGAAGCACTTGGGAACGGATGGATGTAGTGATGGTACAACCTTGGATGGATTGAGACAACATAGAAAAATAGATGACTTGAGAAACTAGGACGCTTCAATTAACTTTGGTGGATCTGACATGATATGAAACGATTTGGAGGATAGTTGGCTTGAGGTGAACATGGGTCCACTTGCTATGATGGGGCTTGCTAGTGCACAAAGAGACTCATATAATTATGTGGAAATATCATTGAGCTAAGGCATGGAAGTAAGTGAGTTGTAGGAGTCGTCAAGGAGTTCTATGATTGTATTGTCTAGGGTTTAGGAATCACAAGTTGACTTGCATTAACTAAATGACAAAGAGATAGAATAGTACCTACAAGAGGCATGCTTGAGAGGCTCGATTGATAGTTTCTAGCTACTTTCCATTTTACTTCTAATATGTAAATGAATGGTAGGTATATTGGTCATGTTCTTCTATTCTACTTGTAACATTATTTATTAAATGAAGAGTTATGGCACCTGTCTTTGTGCCCATCGGTATTTGTGTTCTATGGTTGTCTCATGTGTAATAGATGTTAATGTTCCTTGTATGCTTATGTTGGCTAAGTTGTGAAATTATATAAGTATAAGTGTTGTGGAATGTTTTAAGGTTATAATTGGACATATTCCTAGTGTGATTGTTGGATGATCCAAGTTGAGTAGGGCTTGGTAATACATTTAACTAGTATACATCAATGCTAACTTATGGGTAGACTTTAAGTGAAGGAGTATAGTCTAGTTGTAGTAGGCATAGGTTGGTCAATCCACTTTGATCGAGACAACTCAATGCCACATGATTGGAGATGATGAAATGAAAAATTTAAGACAATATTCTTAAGTCTATAAATGTATCCAGTAAGAAAGAGACTTGAAAATCCAAAGAGAGAGGTAAAATAAAAGAAAAGGTTTAACATATAATCTCATCATCATGTATTTAGCCTACTTTGCCTCCTCTCATGTTACAACCCTCTAAGCCTCTAAAACATTGAGTTTATCATGTTCCACATTACATCATTAGTCTTAGTGATTTTGAATCATCTTTCTCTTCTTCTCAATTACTAAACCATGGCATGATAATTGACTTCCTCAACTATGCACCAATAGCCATAATTTCCTTTCTAGTCTTCTCATACACATGATATTCCCTTCTAGTCTTCTCATGCACATGATATTTGACTTCCTTAACTGAGCACCTAGAGCCATAATTTCCCTTCTAATATTCTCATGGACTTTCTTCTCTAACAATTCATGATGGTCTCTCAGGTCGGATTGGTCATTTTCTATTGCATCCATTGGTTCTATACATTTTCGTGGATCATTTTCTAGTGCCTTCGTGATATGCATCTTCCTCGAGAATATGGTCGTGAACTAACATGGATCCTAATTGAAGGTGTTCTTCTTCTTCAATGTCTTGGCTTGCAATAGGAGTCAGTTATGTCCCCATATCCCTCATCGAAACTAATTTTGCATTTGTAGTTGGTAAGATAAGTGTTCATTGGCTGGATCTGTGATGAGCTTATCGATTCGTCTCAATGACTTACCATAATCAATCTTCATGGTGTCTCCCTCATACTGACTGAATCTTACTTCCTCTTCATCCATAGCTACAGGAGTACTCAAACAAGTCTTCAGTCATCGGGTGCAGATAATTTTCCCTGAAGAGGAAGAAAGCTTAGTTTTTTCTGTGCATACGAAGTATTGGAGTTATTCTTAACATAACTATGATCTCCTCCTTTTTGAAGACAGACTGAGCAACCGTTTATGTGCGTCATCCCATTTTGAAGGAGATAGATTGGAAATTGACACTAGAACATGCCTGCGATGAACTCAAAGCTACTAGAACCACTGTTTTCTCCATTACCATTATCATGGATACTTCATATGACTAATAACCGTTACCTCCAAGGGACCCCATTTCTCCTACAAACAAACTCACACAACTACCCTTTCCCACCAAATGCATTGTATACTACTCAATATTTCTAAAGTCATAAGACATTATCATATACTCAGAATGTTGTTCATACCATCAAAATACTCATTGAATATATACACAGTCGTGGAATTTCCTTTGACCTAGAACAAGCAATGTTCTTTGAATAGTAACACATCAATAATAACACATACATGCTCATTCCAGTATCAAATTTCTGTAACAGGTTGTGTCTTAGTAATATATTAATCCATCTGGGCATGAACAATGTTTTCCGACACGTTCCACTGCATATCAAGTCAGTCTTTTACGCTGAATATGCAGCTTATTTCAAAATATTAACTACATTGTAGAAATAAGCAGATCCCCATTCCATACCTGTCTTTCTTGCAGCGCGGTTTGTTTCACTATCAATGACTGCTAAGAGAAACATCGGTTGATCTGTGGAGCACGTGGAGCACGTGGAGAACATTGCTTATAACCTGCACCACTGTTTGTGCGGGTCGGCCGTTTGCTGCTACTTCCATGAGACGACCATATGGTGCCAGTAGTGGGCGAGAAGAAGAACGACCTGCCCCGACCAGAGAAATGCTACGTGTGATTTAAGGGAAAGATAGATGCTGCTCTCTGTGGGAGGATGCGTTGACAGACGTGATGTAGGCAGTCTAAGCGGATTTAATGGCTTTGCAGGAGGCAGACACAATGATGTTCCAAATGACCAGGCGATCTCCATATGAAAAATATTAAAGTAAAATATATGATTGTTATGCGACAAACAAAGGTTCCAAACCATTTCGTAATTATGATTCAGCAACGTTAATAGGCTCCACATGGCATATGCTTACAAATTAACACATATTTAAAATACTATTTTAAAATATATTGATGTATCATACAAAATCTTAACTCCCAACAATGCCAACGGGGTAGAACTGATTTCTAACTATATGAATTCTGATTTAAACAAAGAGGTTGTTAAGAAAAATTATGAATACAGTAGCAAACCAAAGGAATATGTTAAAAAGTAACCCTCAAAGGGCCCTTGAAGTCGATAACCATAGAAAAGGGATTGAATTCCAAGCAACGATTCTTCACTATGGAATCATCATATGATTGGATATTGTCTTTTGTAAATATATATGTTTTAAGCATTTCAATATTGATGAAGATGAAGATTATTAACCTCTACTAAGATTGAATTGGTCTATCTAGCTTTAAGAGGGTAAGTGATTACTTGTGATTCTTTAGAATTTTGCTTTTATGCTTGAAAAGCAGTAAGAGAAGCTTTCCAAGATCACCATAGTTTTGTTGAGTTAAGAAGTTAGGAAGGTTGGTAGTGTGACAAATATTTTGAAAATTAGATCTAATTTGGGTATAGGTTGGACAATATAAGAGAAAGTGCTTTTCATCTTCAACCTTCTTAGTATCACAAAGCTAACACACTCTTTCATCTGAAGGTGTTTTAGGAATTGACCAAATCCTAGTTTCAATATGGAGCTCGTGAGAATTTATTCTCTTCTTAACAATGCTTATTTTTTTCTTTACACCTGATTAGGTTTGATTACATCCTTATAATAACTTAATTTTTTTTTCCCTCTAACTCTTTATCACACCACATTTTCTCCTTAAATTTTTATTTGATGATATTTTTAATAGTATCTTTATTCTGCAAAATGGTTCCCCAATAGTTTAACCAAGATTAGGCATCTTTATGCCATCCTCGCTTGAGTCGATGATGGTTACGACTCGATTTTGAAGCAATTTTAGGAAACCTCTTGTCTTATATCTTGTTTAACTTGTTCTTATACATTAGATATCTATTCATAGTCATGATCTCAATGGAGGAGGGGCTTGTTTCTAAGATGAGGATGGAATAGGGTGTATTTCCTTTAATTTTGAGATTATAGGTTATAAAATTATTTTTTATTTGCTCTATCTTTCTCCAGGATTCACGAGAGATACTACCCTAGACTTCACATACAAAATAATAACAAGTGTAACGAGAGTCTCAAAGAGGATTTTCTATTTATCCCAAATCCAAAGATTGGTTGAATTACAATTGTTTTCAAGCCCATAATAAGCTTTACATCCCCCAATAATCTTTTTCTCAATGTTATAATTCTAGTTGAGCTTGTGGTTAATATTAATTCCAAGATATTTGTAAGAAGTCACTTCCTCAAAGTTTGTTTTGTCATATATGAAGGTATTATAAGTGATTTTATTAGATTTAATAATCATGACCTTAGTCTTATTAGTATTAACAGTCATACCCATATTGGAGCAAAAATCCTTGAGGATTCTTAGTTGGTTTTCAAGATCACAAGGAATCCTTGCCATAAGAATGATATCATTAGCATAAAGAAGAATATTGATGACTATACCCATGAGAGTAGGGTCGACACAATCTGATTTTTCCAAACAATCTTCTAACTTGTCAATGTATATGCCAAAAAGGGTGGGGGGCAAGGGGAAACCTTGCTTGACTCCAATATTGCAGATAATCTCTTTCGACCAGCCCTCAATGTTTTTAAACTTAGCAATAACATTCTCATACATCCTTAACTTATCAATGTATATGCCAAAAAAGGTAGGGGACAAGGGACAACCTTGTTTGAATCCAACATTGTAGTTAATCTCTTTCGAACATCCCTTCAGTGTTTTTACACTTAGAAATAATGTTATCATACATCCTTATTGCAGTGACCCTCAACTGAAGAGGCACTTTTATCTCTTCCAACCTATTCCAAAATTTTTTCCTAGGAACCATGACAAAATCTTTTCTAAAGTCAACAAAAGAACAAAAAATGTTGGTGTTAATATTGTAGAACTAATCTGTAATGATCCTAAAGGTAAGAAGATGGTCCAAAGCTTAATGATATCTCCTAAGCCTACCATGACCTTTATCTCTTTTACCATGACTTTATACCCAAAGGCTAATATTCTTTTCCAAAATAATTCCATAAAACTTGGTTAAAATCGGGCTAATCATAATGGTCCTACAAATAGAGAGAATGTTTATATCCCAATTTTTAAAAATAGGAACAATGAGGCTTTGTGTCCAAGGTTTAGGGAATCCCTTCTTGACTGCTAAATTGAAGAGCTTATGTATGTGAGGGATAAGGATAGGCCCTCTAATTTTAAAAAAATCAGCTTGGTAGCCTTTGATGTCCTTCACATTCCCATTTGCAAGCCACTCAACCCCAAACTCTATATGGACAATACGATTCCCTTAAGGGATTGTTTGAAAGATTTTATATAATATGACTGTCATTAGAAGTTTTCAAAATATTAAATCTATTTATACATTTAAAAATACAATTTAAATAATAAAAAAATATGATTTAACTCAAATTTATTAGAAAATTTCAAAATATTAAATCTACTTATACATTTAAAAATACAATTTAAATAATAAAAAAATATAATTTAACCCAAATTTATATGCTAATTTCTAATGAAAAATACTAAAACATAAAACCTTTACACAATATTATTTGATATTATAATTACTCCCTACCAAGGGGACTATAGAAATCAGTTTGCAAGTTCACTCCATATAAGTTAATTACATAAAACCTTTACACAATATTATTTGATATTATAATTACTCCCTACCAAGGGGACTATAGAAATCAGTTTGCAAGTTCACTCCATATAAGTTAATTAGTTGACCAAAAAATTGTGATGTTTTATAATGTTTAACATTATTTTGATAATTTATTGTATTATTTTAAAAAATTTAAATTATTTTTATGTGTTATCATTAGTCAATGAATTAAACCTCTTACTGTAGAGGTGATGACGGTTCTTTAATGCAAAATTATTGAAGGAATATGACACATATAATCGGTACTCACTTTTCTTTTGACCATTTTTTAATCACGAAAAAGACCAGATAATTCGGAGATCCACCTCTCATTCAACTGTATTTGGAAGCATGGTCAATGAATATGTAACTTAAATGTTTGTTTGTCATAATTTTAGGTTGCTTGTATTCATTATTTCCAAACAGTCTATAGATTTCTTTGATATTAAATAATATTACGAGCTCATAATAATATAGGAATGTGAGATATGTCGGCCAATATAGGAATGTGAGATATGTCAACCAACAAAGTCACAACAAACGACCATTGTTCATGATCGACTCCACATGCTTCCAACACCATAAGTAGAGATATACATATTTTTGTGACAAACTCCTATTAAGGGACTATAATGAACTATTCCTCATGGATTAAGGTGAATTGTACGCCCATTTCTAAGGAAGTTTGAATAGATTGTTGATCATGTCTTGAAATTTGTGGAGAAGAGCGAGGGATGCGCTGGGTATGAATCTATGCATCCTCATTCCTAATGAGTCGAATGAAAGGCCTACTCTGAATGACATTGTTTCTACTTGGTCTACTTCTTTCGTTAAATCTTTGTTGGGAGGGGCACAAGAATCGACCATGGGACTTTGTTGACGGGTGTTTATGACACACCATCAACAGGAAGGGAATATCTGGACCGATGTTGTTTATTTAACCCAAGTTGTTTGGTATAATCTATTCTTATGGGTTTTATGGCTTTGTTAGCCAACTAAGATCCTAAAAAAACTAACATATGTGAACTAACTAAAGGTTTAAATCTAGAAATCAACAATTTAATTACAAATGATTAACTAACAGTGTTTATGTACAATGGTTATATACAATTTACAAGGTTTAAGCAAAGGCTTGAGAAAATACTTGTTTTAAAATAATGGATCTAAGTAAGATTAAAAATATACAAAATTATCCTAGTACTCTAACTACCAAGCTAATAAACAATGGATGAATAAGATTGTAAATGATATAACAAAAATAGACAAAGAAAATTAACGTTTAAATGATGCAATAACTATTCATTCACAAATCAACAAATTAAATAAATAATAAACTAACTAACCTCTCGCTGATCAGCAATACTTAGCTAGATTCATCTCTTTGTACTTGAATGAGCTCCTCTTAACCTG
>CBVK0102217279.1:0-16605 GCA_900067695.1 Picea abies
CACACGACATCCTCGTGCTCGACACTCTGGAGCCTAACAACTAACATAAATTTCTTGATCTGATCTTCAGCTGATTGCCTTGAATCAGGGTTGAATTTGGGCAACCACTTTTCCAGATGTTTGGGAAATAGGTGTTGGGGTCCAAGTATTGCCATGACATCTTGATCGAGCCAAGGTCTAGTGGGATTATTTTTGTTTTCCATGGGAGTCGGTGGAGTTGAAGATTGAGACCGTTCAGACGAAGAATTTCCTTTGTGCGAGGATTCCTCTCTTGAAGAGGGTGGATAAGAACCATGTGGGGATGGTTGGATACCAAATCCCCCAATACCAATGATCAATTCTTTATAAGGATCAGTGATATTACCACCTAATTGATTTCTAGGCATACCAGTGTCTTAAGGCTTTTCTTGCAGATTGGTGAAATCAAGGGGTTTATTAAGTTGTCCACTAGGTTGTATGATTTAGGATAAGGCACTTTGATTTCTTAGAATCGACTTGTGAATAATTTCTTGTACATCGATCCCTTGAGGAACTAGTGCCACTCGTTCGACGAGAATATCATGAGTAGTTTCATAGGTAGTAGTTGTGTCAAGTGTAACGTTAGGATCTGAGCGACTATGTGTTATGACAAGAAAACGATTGTTTGTGGGAGTCCTACGACCTCCTCATTCCATCAATGAATTTTAGGCCATCCTTTTAGTGCCATTTGTTGACGGGAATTTATGAGACACCGTCAATGGGAAGGGAAGATCCAGACTGGGGTTGTCTATTTAACCCAAGACGTATGGTATAATCTACCCTGATGGGTTTTATGGCTCTGCTAACCAACTAAGATCCTAAAACAACTAACAGATGTGAACTAACTAAAGGTTCAACTCTAACAATCAACACTTTAATTACAAATGATTAATAAACATTGTTTATGTACAATGGTTATATACAATTTACAAGGTTTAAGCAAAGCCTAGAAAAAATAATTGTTTTAAAATAATGGATCTAGGAAAGATTAAAAATAAACAAAATTATCCTAGTACTCTAACTACCAAGCTAATAAAGAATGGATGAATAAGATTGTAAATGATATAACGAAAATAGACAAAGAAAATTAATGTTTAAATGATGCAATCACTATTCATTCACAAATCAACAAATTAAATAAATAATATAAATGATGCAATCACTATTCATTCACAAATCAACAAATTAAATAAATAATAAACTAACTAACGTCTCATTGATCAACAGTACTAAGCTAGTTTCATATCTATGGATTTGTATGGGCTCCTCTTAACCTATGTCAAGTGTAAATCTATGACAAAAACAAGCATAATACTTCCTGAAGAAACTCAATGAAGTCTTTCATATTCCAGAATGATTTTATGATGACAGAAAGACAAATGATTATATATCATGTGACTTTAGAATGTCCAATAACTGAAAATGAAAGAAATTACAATTCCCGGTAATGGTATTACCAACTACCTAGCATTAGATGTAAACTCAAAATAGTTGAATAGATGATCAGTCATATATATCAACTGAACACAAATATAATGAACTACATAAAGAAAAACATGATATAAAAGATTATATGCAGAACAGACTAAAGCTAGTTCGATACAGATAAAATTTCACATTTAAAAATTACATGAGAAAACAATGAAAAACACTGCACAGTCTACACAATACGAAAGCCAAAGAGTAAATTGTTTTCCCATATAGCTTCAAAAAAAATATGTCCATCATATGGTCCAGGAGGAATTTCCCCTATCATTGGGAAAGAAGTGCTATTTAAATTTTTTTTTGATATGTTCCTCCTATCATGCAAGATAGAGACAAATCTTTTAAAATAATCTTTTACTAAAATAAAATAACAAAAATATAATTTTGTATAAGTCTTTTAATCCAAAACAATGACATTAATAAACATTGTTTTCCAACAAAATGAAAATTTAAAGTCCGTTGTATGCTCAAACTATGACTCATTCCCTTAATCATAGCACATCAATCTGTTATTCACCTGAGTCAATGAAAACAATATCAAAATTAGACAATAATCAAAACAGATAATTCAAAATATTAGATACACACTCCACACTTGGAATCCTCTGAAGTGAATTTTCTTGAAGTCTCAAATCTATCAACACGTATCTCCTGGAAACCAATGACCTAGATCTACTAGGCCTTCGGCCCTTTGGCGATTTTTCTTTCTCCTTGTCCACAAAACTTCCAAAGTGATTTTTCTCTAGAGTTTTTGATCTTACACCACCTATCCCTATTGATGAAGGACGTTCCCTAAACTCTTCGGGACTTCAATGAATCCTTGCTCCTATGTGCACATAGAGACATGCACTTTCCCAAATCCAACGATCTAGAACGATCTCACTCCCTCCTGGACAAATCTTACTCGATGACTCGTGAAACATTCAGAGCTTCACACCCTTGGAATATTTATCCCCGCTATTTGTCTTTATATTTCTCTCTCAGACCCTTTGAATCCTTAGAGGGCTTACTCTGACACTTAGTCAAACTTCCAATCTTTGAACTCCTTGCAACATATTCCTACGCAATACTTACCTTCTTGCGGGTGACTATGCACACCTTGTAGTGGTCCCTTTGCATTCTTTCCACTAGAAGTTTCACGCTATCTCTTTTGAGATTCTGAGTCGAAATAGACTCCGTCGACACACTCCTTACAGAATGTATGAACACCTTGCATGAGCTCAATGAAGAAAAACAATCGAAACTTATCCAAATACTTCACAGTTTCATATGCTCAATGGCACAACTCATTCATTCATGAAAACAAAAAATAACAGGGAAACTGTAAGAAGTAGAAACACCATGCACTGGGTTAATATCCCTCTGTTATATTCCTTCAAATGTAAATGGCTACATCATGATAAAAATAACTTACACTCAGTAACAACTATCCCCTACTCATCTACAACTAACCTTATTCAGGTGTACAATGCACCTACTTATACAAGAGGTCCTCTTGGGTTTCCTCCAACTACCTACCTGATCAAAATTAAATTCTACAACTACTTAAGTCCTATTACATAAATGTCTGTGACAAAAAAATTAAGGTGAATCTTCAGATCCACACAAAAATCAAATAACTAAAGGAAGATATGATCTCTTCTTGTTTTGACGCGATCGTTCAACCTTCTCTCGTTAACTTCTCTGATTGATCTTTTACTCAAAAGTTATCTGGGATACGTCGTCTTTCAAAATTTAAAATTTTACTCAAAAGCCGTGCTAAGCATTGTGTTGTCATCCCATGTGGCTTTGGTTGACGATGCTCCTGCATCGGTTTTATTTTTCTTATGTTTGATTGAATGGTCTTTCTATATGGGGCTTATAATATATGTATATGGGGTTTATCATATATGTATGGGTTTACTTCTTACCTCTTGGGTGTATCGACATTTACATATGTTGCTTCGCGAGGTTATGCTGGCTCATTTCTTTGTTTCCTTTTTTGGGTAATTGTTGTCATTTGAGGTTATGTTGCTTCATTTCATTGTTGCCTTTTTTGAATAATTGTTTTCATAAAAAAAAATAAGCGATAAAGTTTGTGATCCATCCATAAGGAGATCCATAATATTTTTGTGATTTGTTTGTTTCTTGGGTGCCTGATGCATTAAACAAGATCTAAATTAGTACTGATATTTATATAGTTATCAAGTGCAAGAAATATGATCTCAATAAGTATCATTGTTAAATTTTAATTTTGAGCTACATAAGTGGAGTTCTGAAACATAACTTCACACTTATTAGGCAACCAAATCGTCATCATGGCTCGAGAGATCCTCATTTTCCTCTTACCAATTATGATTATGGAGTGTGAGTGAACAATATAGAGAGGAATGGGTGAAAATAAAATACCCTTTAGTATTTTTCTTCAAGGGACTGGTGTTTTTGTCATTGGAGATTAAATATAAATGGCCATACTATAATAGATTTTCATCATCATCCAGGAAATAGGTTGTTTATTGACTGTTCCTAATGTGATCCGTAAATAGAAGAAACAGGTAAGAATAAAAGAGTAGGGAAAAAATGGGAGTGTTTCCACTAGACCTTGTATCCATAACATCCAAGAAAAGTAAAATCCTAATGGCCAAGATATCTTAAAAGAGAAGGAACTTGGAAAAAAATGATGGAGATAGTAGTTGTTGCATAGACAATGACGAGTACTATTTGACTAGATCCGCCAATAAAATAAGAACAAAGTATAATGTGTTGTGTTTTGGTTTTAATATACTCATGAGTTTTTCTACCCCAAGAGGTTTTTATCGAGTTCAAATTTCCTTGTGTACTCGACATATGGATTCTTCTATTTTTCTATAGTCATTATTTTTTGTATTTATTGAATTATTCGGGCTCCACTAAGAACACACAAAATGATTGAAAATAAATCCATTCATGTTTGGGAATATCTAAATTATTTTTGTGATAATAAATATCTACTCTAACATTCTTGGCATATGGATCTGGGTGTCAACAACTAGAGAATATTGAAAGAATTCATAGTAGTGATATTGAAACCCCAAAATTGAGGGGTTTGACTATATTGGTGATTTATACTATGCATCCTATTGTTCAGTGTGTATATGTGGGTCATCATGTTGTATGGTTAATGAATTACTACAGTGCCAGAAATATATATTGTTGCCATGAAAATCATGTTGTAAAGAGACAAAGAGTGTCTTAAGATTTAACTATGAAGAGTTCATTTACCACCATAAATTGGTGAGCATAATTTTGTTGTTACATTTCTACTTCCATTAGTTGAACTTTTTCACAAAATCTAGCAGTTTGTAGCAAAGTTTAGGCTACCTTGAACAAGATAAATGACACAACTTGTAAAATCCAAGAAACACACACGATGCTACATATATTTGGGTTGAATAGGTACGACTGATTCTCACTTTGGTTTTATAATCAAGTATGTAAAAATGTATGGATAATAGGCATTGATTTTGCATTGTTCTCTTGGGTAATAATTTGTTAAAACTTAGAGAGGTTAATAGAAACATGATAATTTTGTAAAATTGTAACTATATTTGTTGGGCTCGTTTTCTTATTAGGTTGTAAATTTTTAAATGTTAAATACCTTGGTCTCTTTGCTTCTATATGGGGTTATTTTATCTATCCATACACTTCATATGATTCACATGCTTGTTGGACTTCAACACTCATGTAAGCATATCTTTTTCTCATCCACTCAAAATTAAATCTAAGCACAATTTTTGAAGAGTACTTCTACAATTTCCTTAGCTTGTTCCTCTCTCAAAGTAGTGTGTTATTAAATGGAAAATAGTTAGCAGGGTTCATAAGAAGGTTTGTTTCACTCTATTTGTAGGTCAGGTCACCAGTCCTGATCTACCATCAAATTCCAATGTATGTCAGGGCACGAGCCTCAATGCTCAACTGACCCATCATGGAAATGAATTTCTTCTTATTAATGAAAGGTTTAAAGGACCAATCAGGTGCCACTAGAATTGGAGGTATAGATAACTTTGGAAGCCAACTTTGGAAATTCACTAAAACTAGAGATCTACTAAAACTGAAACACACAAACACTAGTTAACACTAAAAAAATTGAATTTTCTCCTCATGAAATTGAATGGATGGATCTTCACTTTGGTTACACAATGTTGATTTACAGGATCATTGTTGATTCATTACATGTGTAGAACATAGATATAAAGGTAATTTGAGGCTAATGTCCTACTACTACTAGGTATCGATTTTGACATGTTTATTGTGATTCAAAGATGTGACGAACTCATATGCCTTAGCTATACGGAAGTGGTGTCTATGTCTAGTTATAATTAACTTTTAATTTAGGTATTTTGAACACATTTCCTTCAATTAATAAATCCACTCATGCATAATTTTTTGTTTGATGAAATCAACTAAGTCCCCAAACCATTTTTTTATTTATTCTTACAGTATGAACATCTCTTCTCTACTTTATATTATTTCAAATTTTATTTTATTATCAAATTGAAAAATATATTGTCTCACTGTATCATGTATTTAAGACTTATAAGTGTAAATGAAATTTTCAATTACATATTTCTTTCCTGACTTTGGAACCTGCCATTCTTCGTAGCTAACAATGCAACAACTCAAACCTACCATTACCACAATTTTGAGCCCATAATCAATATCAAAAATCTAGTCTTATGTTTCTTGCAACAATGACAAGTATTGTTGCATAGTAGCCTTGTTTACACATACATTCCTCTTTCATGTCTTCCATTTTAATTTACCATCATTTTTCTAAATTAAATTTCCATAGTTTAAAGCACAAACAAATGGTCCTTTCCAATCATAATATGTAAAGGTAAATGAGTATTCAATCCAAGCTTTAACACCATAGTTTTGTGGCCACGAGCCCTTTAACAAAAGAAAATGAATGATTGATGTGTCCAAATTGATATCTTAACAAAGACAATGAGGTCCAGCAAGGAAACATAGTTCAATGCTTGGCATGGACCATGTTGTCATGTAGCACTTGTATATAAACTAGTCTACTCTTCAATGTGTGGAAACCTTTTTTCCTAATAAAAAGGAGTTGAAGACAACACCATAGTTTTGTGGCCACGATCCCTTTAAAAAAATAAAATGAATGATTGGATGTGTCCAAATTGATATATTAACAAAGACAATGAGGTCCAGCATGGAAACATAGTTCATTGCTTAACAAGGACCAAGTTGTCATGTAGCACTTGTATATAAACTAGTCTACTCTTCAATGTGTGGAAACCTTTTTTCCTAATAAAAAGGAGTTGAAGACAAAATCATTCATCCTATATCATATCACTCGAGGAGTCCTAGTTAAAATAATCTAGAAAATGAATCATCAAGTCAATAACCATAAAAAATAATGAGTAACATGAAATCAATCTTGATAACACAATTATTAATAAAATATTAAAATATTCTTACAAAAAATGTATGTAATACCCCTCAAATAAAGTATTTGGCATGTTAATAAATTTCTTTAATTGGAAAATTCCAAATTAGAATTTGTAGGAAAATTTGATTGTTATTAATTTAATTATTGTGCAAGAGAGTTCCTTGCCAAGTGTCCTAATTTACTGGACAGATGTAAGCGACATGATTTTATTTAATTCATAAAGGAGGGAACAAAATGAACAAACAAGCTAAAATGAAATGATTATGAATCCATGAATGGGGAACAAGATGAAGCCAACCCTGGGCATAAAAGGACATGTGTCGAAAGTCAATATGGATGATTGACACACCATTAAAATCAGGGATTTCCAAGTTACAAAAATTCCCAAGAGGAAAAAGAGAATTCGAAAAAGGACTAAGACCTAGGAAAACTGATAAATACACAAGTGTGAGGAGGAAGGTCTCTTCTAAGCATGTGGAACTGAGGGAGAACCATTGTAATAATTGTTTTCTAAACAAGAAAAATGAGGAGTTGTTGTGTGAGCACTAAACTGTTAGGCAACTGCAGAAATACAAAGAGTTGCTAATAGGAAGGCTTCTCTTTTCGTCCTTTATGGATTCATGATCAGGATTGGGGGTGACTGGATCAAGTAAAGTTGGTTGATCCTCTCTACGGTTGGGTGAAACTTTGATGTTCCTTCTATTTCCCAAGTTCCATTTATATATGTATTTATATATTCATGTTATTATTTTTCTTGGAAATATTAGAATATGTATTTGCTACTGTATATTTGGAATAGTAAAGTAACAATAAGAGTTATAGAATATTACTTTGTTGTTGAGTAGTTAAGGATGTCATGATAATTATAGCATGAGAACTTAAAAAAAATGTACTATAATATGTTAATCATTATGAGAGAGATAGATCTGAATAGGATAGCCATATAAGGGTTGTTGTGTAAATTAAATATTTATATGATATCTAAGTTATATATATATATATATATATATATATATATATATATTTTCCAATTTTTTACATTATTTATTTTAGTGTGCAAATATAATTTGCAAAGCAACCATGAGATGAATAACAATTTCTCAAACTGTGGAAAGAATCACATTAAAAATATCATGTATTATTACAATTCAACGAGTTAAAATTGTTCCCAAGTCTAATAAAGTGTCATGCTGATTTAAATAAACTGAAACAAATTGTTTGCTCATCTACAAACTATATATTCAACGGTAGATTTCCTTCTATGTTAATCTTCCTAGTAAAAATTACAAGACAATTTTATGTGATCACCTCCCTGGAAGTCGAGGAAAGGAAATGGATTACCTTTCCAGTTCCTATCCAAATCGTATTGAGTTGTGAATATTACAACCTATAGAAAAATGTATAACATTTTATAAGTCATATGATAATTTAATAAGAAAGTGTACATAATTCTACTAAGTCCTTGTAATATTTAATGAAGACATTAATATTTTTATTTAAGATGAGAAGGCCCACTTATACCTACGAGTATGGCCTTGCCAGGTGTGAATAGTCACAGTTGTGAATCATCTCCAGAGGAAGGGAGAGTGTGACGCATCAAACTTGATGGGTCCTCGCATACAAGAGGCCCATCATTAATTTTAGATCGATATAAAATAACAAATTACTAAATGCTATTAATAATCAAGAAAAATGAAATAGTAATAATCGAAGAGATATTAAACTATATATGTACAACAATAATCAATGAATTATTAAACTGTAAAAGAATAACATATCAGAAAAATTCTTAGCACACGACGCTAACGAATAAAGAATTGATTCTTGTAAACTTTGAAGGAGAAATCGTTGAAATGTGAACTGTGAGATGATGCTCTATAGCATTCGCGTACTTTAAAAATGGTTGGATTAAATGCCATAGTACTATAAACAAAGAATGAATTCGAGAGGGTTAGGTGAAATTGGTTATATACCTTCTGACACAAAACAAAATTAGACTCATTAAGTTTTTCTACTTTGTATAAATTATATGCTAAATTATTGCTTGTGTCCAGATTTAAAATTTGATGAAGAATATTCGAAATACTTTGGTACAGGTTCATGTAGGATTTGACACAGATAAAAATACCTTCCTTGATTTGCCAAAAGTTAAACCTGGGTGGAACGCCAAGCTTAAAAGAAACGTTTGTACACATAACAATTATACATAGGTGACTTATTTCCTTTAAAAGAAAAATTTGTACACAGAACAATTGGACAAAGGCGACCTATGCATAAGTTTATGGGACAAGAGTAAACGTAAAGTATATTATTTCATCTAAACCATGGAAAAATGGTTAGGGTTAATGCATGGGTCAAGTCAGAATTTGGCATGTCGAACAACCTATAATAGTAGTAAGCTTGGATACATGAACCCAATAACAAGGAAAATAATTGAAAGATGCTTGGAATAGAACATTAAATAAATTTCATTGAAAAATGTGAATACAATCAGTTAAATGGTAACCCAAAAGAAAAGATACGTGTAACAATCCTGCTATAACCAGAGAGTTAAATATTTTAATATACTGAAGTCATGTCCGGAATAACAGGGCTTTGATCTCTAAGGATATAATTATCAAACCCTAAATTTCCAACAAAATAAATCATATCAAGGAGACATGATATGCAGAGTATATGCGCACTAAGAGTGAATTGATTAAACACAACTAATACAATCAATTAATCACAGTAAAAGGGATCAAGTCCCGTAGTAAATTTAAATAAAAAAACCATTACACTGACAGTCTTCATCCTCAGAAACTAGATTAGTATCGTTATCCTTACCTTACAAGAAAACTCAGATGTGTGACCCATATCCAGAAGTGAACAAGTGGGCCCACTTTCGAACTTCCTTGTAGACGTGGGTAGAAATAGTCTCAAGGGAAATCTCGAATTTTAACCACAATGAAGGAAGATATATTACGATATATGAGAGAGGAATGAGTGAGTGTAAATTTAAAATAGGCGACAAGCAGGTGACGACCACTCAGTTTAGGAAAGGGTTTTCACTAAGGTGAAATGAGGGAGGGCTGAGGCCTCTCCCCAATGAAGAACAAATGATAGTGGAAAAATATCCCACTAAGGACCAAAAGCTCTTCCAAAACCCAATGCATGATTGATGGTGAAAGGTTTAATGGTTCAAGGTACCTAGTAGGTGGTCCAGGCTGCGTGTCAAATAGGAAGAGGCTCTAGCACATGATAGTGAGTAAGACGAGTAATTGGAAGAGTAATGGTAAGACTGAAATGTTAGCATTAGTGCGCTCTGTACAATGAACTATTAACTATATTGATCAGTGCATTCATTTCATGGAGGGGATATCGTATCATAAGTGTGATGCTTAATGTTACCTTTGAAATTTAATACCGAGATAAGTAAACCTTAAGGGGTAAACCCTTAATTTATCTAAGAAGATTTTTAGTTCATTTTAGTACATTTAAACCTTGGCCTTAAGATAATTTCATGACATATGTCAATGATCTTAATGTAATGGCTCTAGGATTATACAAGTTGTTTTTAGATGGACCTTAAATATGTCACTAGGACATATGTCTACAATCTTCGTTGGAATGTGGAATTTTACAAATGAATAATTTTATATAGGAATAATATTATATGTCAATAATATTACATGCTTATCTAGAGTGTAAGATTGGTAACTTCTAAACAGAGGAAAATGCCTTGTTTGGAGTGTAAGAATCGGTAACTTAAAAACATGGGAAAAGACCTTGCGAAGATAGCTTGGATTATAAGAATTTAAAATCAATTGACAACTTTAGATAAAATCATAAGGACCTTGAGACATAAATAGAAAGTTGTATTGGTGATAGGAATTTTGTATAGTATGGGTTCTTAATGTAAAGTAACATTTTTCTCCTTTGTTTGTAAGAATAATTTTTTTATTATTTGGTAGATTTGTTAGGTATATTTCATATGGTATCATAGCATAGGTTGACAAGACTAGACCTTATTGACAGAAACAAAATTCTAAATAGAATTAAATATGCTTAATTTTTGACCCGGATAAATATTTTCTTGTAAAGTGACAGGATAATATCCAACCCTACAGTATGTCGACACAGAATGAAGAAGAAATTAACCCTGAAGGAAATGTCAACCAACAAAACCCTGAACAGAAAAGTGAGAACAATTCAACCTCTCAGGTACTGGAAACTATGAGAAGCCTCATAGCGGAGCTTAAGACTTTTAAGTAATAAAATGAGAAGATTAAGAAGAAAAACGAAGGGAAACAAGAGTTGAATGAGATATTATTGTAAAATATGGTTGAGAAGAGTAAATCAAAGAAATCATAAGTAAACAAAGAAACTAGCAACCAGTCATCTGAAAAATCAAACAGAGAATCTAAGTCAAATTATAGATCCTCAAGCAACACTCAACCATGAGAAGAATTACAAACACCCTCTTCCAAGAAAATATAATAGTCGGGCCACATGGAATGTGAATTCAAAAAGATAAAACCCTCTACATTTGATGGAGAGTCAAAAACAGGTGAAGAAGATGAAGCGTAGTTACTAGACATCAAAAAATACTTTCAGATTTATAATTATTCTAGTAATATGAAAGTTAGAATGGCCATTTATAACTTAAAAGGGAAGGTTATCATTTGGTGGCAAGATCTGAAATTAGCAAAAGGATTAAAGGAGTAAATAATGGAGTGATCAAAGTTTAAGAAGTATTTTAGGAAACAATACATGTCAAAAAGTTATTATGAAAGAAAGACCAAGGAATTTTATGAATTGAGGATAGGGAAAATGTCAATGGATGATCTAATTAATAAGTTCCTAGATCTACTAATATTTGAACCTTATATCAAAGAGGATAAAGTCAAAATTCAGAGAATGCTAAGTTGTCTACCACAGTCATACAAAGACAGAATGGAATCTGACAATCCTAAATCACTGAATAAAGTGTTTTGAAAGGATAGAATGTGTTATGTGTTATGAACAATATAAATAGGGATATAAAAATTCTAAGGCATGGAAGGACATAAAATAGGATAAGCTAAACCAACGAAAGAAAGGGTTCAAACTAACTCCTAACTGGAATATGACAAGAGGATTTCAAATAAATGATCATTCATCTAGGACACAACAAGTTTAAGGAGGGAACAAACCAATTAATTTGGTATTTAAGAATATTGTAGACAGTCCTAGAGAACCATTTAACTATTGGGAGTTTGGAGAACCACATTTGCAAAGAAACTTCTTGCGTTTAAATCCAACAAGTAGGGGTATAGTTCACAATCTACAAAAAGATACTAGAGTTGGAAATATGGGAAATTACATACAGAGAATTAGTGTTTCCTTGGAAGGAAGACAAGTTGATCATCAATCCACTATAGTAGAAATTGAAGGTAATATACCCAAAAAAAACAAGTATTTATTATAATATACCCCAGGGCAAGTTTAAGTTACACAAACCCATCTTTAGTAGAAGATTGTAAGATGAAACAGGTAAAACACAATAAGTCTTGGTTATTACAATTGGCCACTGGTACAAAAATGAACGTTTTAGAATATATTTCTAATTGTGACATAGGAATAAATGACTGGATTACTTTTACTAACTTAAATGTGTTATCCTTAGTATCATATGACATTCTTATTGGTATGGATTGGTTGGAATCACACAAGGTTCTTCTAAATTTTTAGGAAAAATCATTTTTTTATCTAGACAGAAACAAGGTAAAGAGAGCATTTCAAGGGCTAAGAAAATCGATCTCGGTAAGACGGTTATCATCCATGAATCTTAATAAATGTACAAGAAAAGGGTATCAAGTGTATGGAATTCAAGTAATGAATATACAAGATGAATATGACAAACAAAAATTAGACGACTATGAGGTTTTGAGAAATTTTAAAGATGTCTTTGCTGATGAAATACCATAATTACCTCCCAAAAGAGAGATAGAATTTTCTATTGATTTAATATCAGGACTTGCCCGTGTATCAAAATAACGATACAGAATGAGTATTTCTGAGTTAACAGAATTGAAAATACAAATAAAGGAATTACTAGACAAAGGATGTATCATACCTAGTGTATCACCTTGGGGAGAGCCAGTGTTATTTTTCAAGAAAAAGGATGCAACGTTCTGACTATGTATTGGTTATCGATAGTTAAAAAAATACAATAAAGATTAAGTATCCTTTACCAATAATTAATGATATATTTGATCAAGTGGGAGGAGGGAAAATATTTTCTAAGATCAACTTAAGATATGGTTATCGCCAAATCAAAATTAAAGATGAATATATCAGTAAAAAAAAAATTCAAACACTATATGGACATTATGAATTTGTGGTAATCCCTGTCGGACTCAGAAATGCACTAGCCACTTTTTTATACCTAATGAATAGTATATTCAGCCAATATCTAGATAAATTTGTTTTTATTTTTATTGACAACATTTTGATTTATTCAAAGATAGATAAAGAACATGAAGAGAACCTAAAAATAGTGTTGCAAATGTTACGAGAGAATCAAATTTATGCAAAATTCAACAAATTTGACTTTTACTAAAACTAACACAATACTTGGGACACATTATTTTAGAGGATGGAATAATAGTGGACCCCGAAAAGATAAAGAAAATTGTAGAATGGCCTAGCCCATGAATGTAGCAGAGATACGATCGTTTATGGCCATAGAAGGATATTATAGAATGTTCATTGATTATTTTTCAAAAAAAAATTACTCTATTACATATTTACATAAAAAGGGAATAAAGTTTGTATGGTCACAAAAGTGTCAGGAAAGTTTTGATCAATTACAAGAACAATTAACTACTTCATCAATCCTTAAAGTTGTCGACCCCTATAAAGATTTCATTGTTTGTATAGATTCCATTAAGGAAGAGTTAGGCGGAGTCTTATCACAATAAGGGCATGTGATTCCTTACTAATCATGAAAATTAAAGGATCATGAATGCAACTATGTGACACATGACTTAGAATTAGCTTCTCTAGTCCATGCATTAAACATATGGCGTCATTATTTAATAGGAAGGAAGTTCCTAATTCTAACTGATAATAGTGGTGTAAAGTACTTGTGAAATTAGCAAGGATTAAATGCACGACAAGCAAGGTGGATGGCATGTTTAAGCGAATTTTACTTTGAAATCAAACATATTAAAGGAAAGGAGAATAAAGTTGCAGACACACTTAGCAGAAGGACAGGTGGCATTTATTTAATAATTGGGAGTAAATATGATAATGACCTTGGTGACAAAATAAAATGTGCAGGTACAAGAGATGAGAAATATGTGAAAATAAAGGAAAAATTGATGACAGATGAAGAAGAAATAAATCAGATAGATTTCAGAATCGACCAAGAAGAAATTATGAAATTTAAGAACCGAATATATATATACACAATTCAATGGATTTAAAATTGCTCATATTTAATGAAATCCATACAAAGCCTTATTCAGACCATCTTGGATATCAAAAAATGATTTCAGCACCAAGAAAATAGTTTTATTGGCCTAATATGAAAACATATATAGTTGATTACTTGACAAAATGTTTAGAATGTCAATAGGTGAAGGCAGAACATCAGTATCCTACAGGTTTATTGCATCCTTTCCCTATACCCTAAGGGAAATGGGAGGTAATATCAATGGATTTGATCACAGGTTTGCCAAAAACTCAAAAACAACATGACTCAATTATGGTAGTAGTGGATAAGTTAAGTAAGTGTGCACATTTTATACATGTAAAGTCTATTTACAAAGTTGTTCATATTGCAAAAAAATTTATGAAAGAGATTTTTAGATTACATGGAATACCAAAGAAAGCAATTTCTGACAGATATGTTAAGTTTACTTCAAGTTTCTAGAATGAATTATTTGCACGTCTTGAAATGCAGTTGAACTTTAGTACCATTTACCATCTAGAGATAGATGGACAAACAAAATGTACTAACTAGATTATTGAAGACATGCTTCGAATGTATGTAATGGATAAACCAACAAAATGGGAAACTACTTATCTTTAGTATAATTTGCATAGAATAACAACTACCAAATCCTTTATGGAAGGAAATGTACGACTCCTATTAGTTGGGATGATATCGAAAATAGGATCATGTTTGGATCATACATGCTACAGGAAATGGAATCAATGGTTAAAAAATATCAACAAAATCTAAACATGGTGCAGGATTTACAAAATATCTAATCATATCATAACCGAATACATAAAGAATTTAATATTGGATATCATGTTTATCTTTGGGTGAAGGAAAGAAAGAGTTTGATAAAAATTGGATAATTCTCAAAGTTAGCGCCGAGGTTTTATGGATCTTCTGAAGTGCTAGCACGCATTGGCCCAGTAGCATATCAACTAGCACTACCAAAAAATTTAAATTTTTATAATGTTTTTCATATTTTGTTGTTAAAAAAATATGTTCATGACCCTACTCATGTAATTGATTGGAACTTGTTACAGGTGGAACCAGAAGGTAAGTTCCAAGGGAACCATTGTGCATTCTAGATAATAAAGAAAGAATGTTGCAGAACCAAGTCATCGTTTAGGTAAAAGTGCAGTGGAATAACTTTGGTCCTGAAGAGGCTACTTGGGATTTCGAGGATGTCATGAGGAAGACATATCCAACTCTATTCCAAGGATGATGCAAAAAAATAAGAATTTGACAAAAAGGATGGTGTTAATTCCAAGGGGGAGAGTATGTAATACCCCTCAAATAAAGTATTTGACATGCTAATAAATTTCCTTAAATGGAAAATTCGAAATTAGGATTTGTAGGAAAATTTGACTATTATTAATTTAATTATTGTGCAAGATAGTGACTTGCCAAGTTTCTTGATTTACTAGACAGATATAAGCAACAAGATTTTATTTAATTAATAAAGGAGGGAAAAGAAGGAACAACCAAGTTTAAAAGAGATGATTATGAATCCATGAATGGGGAACAAATGAAGACAACCCTCGGCATGAAAGGACATGTGTTAAAAGTCAATTTGGATGACTGAAACACCCTAAAAAGCATGGATTTTCAAGATGAGAAAATTCCCAAGAGGAAAAAGTGTCTTGGGAAAAGGACTAAGACCTAGGAAAATAGATAAATACACATGTGTGAGGAGACTTAGCATGTGGAAGTGAGGAAGAACCATTGGAATAATTGTTTTCAAAACAAGAGAATTGAGGACTTTTTGTGTGAGAATTGAGGTGTTAGGAAAGTGTAGAAATACAAAGACTTTCTTACAGGAAGGCTTCTCTTTTCGTCCTTATCCATTCATGATTAGGCTTGGGGCTCACTCAATCAAGTAAATTTGGTTGATCTTGTCTACCTTTGGATGGAATTTCATTATTCGTTTTGTTTCCCATGTTCCATTTTCTACTACATATTTGGAATATTAAGTAACAATCAAAGTGATAGAATCTTACTTTGTTGTTGAGTAGATAAGAACGTCATCATAATTATAGCATGAGAACTTATGCAAAAATGTGCTCTAATATGTTGATCATTATAAGAGAGATAGATCTAAATAGGATAGCCATATAAGGGTTGTTTTGTGACTAAATTTTTTACATGATAGTTAAGTTATATATATATATATATATATATATATATATATATATATAATTTT
>CBVK0102217280.1:0-23223 GCA_900067695.1 Picea abies
AAACATCGGTGTGTTGATCTTTGATCTGGTTATGTGAGTGGTTACTGAAGGTGTTTGTCCTCTGTTGGAATACCTGTGTTGTCGAACAAAATAGACCAAATTTGGTCTCAATGGACATTAATAATCATCATTGTGGCAATGGGGCATCCACATGGTAGTGGTGCCTTCTATTAACATAATGGTTTATTAGTTGTGAAGCAAATATGTTGTCTTCCTCAATCTTCCATGTCCCCTCTATAAGATGTGAATTTGTTTCCTAAATGAGCCATGTTTTATGGGGCCATGTGGCATGCCTTTGAATAAGTGGCCATTTGGTGATCGCTTGATTTTAGCATAAAGAAGGAAATCCCAACAACCCCTTTGAACCTATGGGATGATAAAACTTGGGAGGAAATTGAAAATATGTTGATTTTTCTGGACAAAGTAGAGTTGGGATCTAAAATTATTTCATGTGGATGAACATGTGTTCAATTAGATATGGAGAAGGGCCTCTTATAAGTAATTTATCTCCACAATTCCATACTGACAACTCGATGCACCTAAAAATGTTTTATAGATTAGACCTAGGGATACATAAAAAGGATAGGTTTAACAACCCATAAAGGAGAGAAGGGTGAGACAACAAAGAATCACCAATGAGAATGTAAGAAAAAAATAAAATAAGCATAACAAAGTGTCCCAACAAACCCATAGTAGTAGTCCCCCCCACCCCCAACTAGAAAAACAAGATTCAATGAGTTTAATTGATCCGTATTTTATGAGAAGAATGAAATGAATACAAATTATTATTAAAATATTCCTAACATAGAATAACAAAGATACAATAAAAATAGTTTCTATTCAATAAGGAAATAAATTGAAAGTGTAAAATGCAGCGGAAAACAAGATTGTTGGAATGGTGGTGGCTTATCTCTGAGAAGAGATGTGACAATTGTGCTCATTTACAAGAACATCAGTACAATGAGGCTTTGAAAGAATTTTTTACAATCAGCATGAATTCCAAAACCCTATACATTCAAAAACCTAACCCTGGGAGATGAAGTGCCAAAAGTCATGTGGGTCCCGTTGGGGTAATCTAGTATGTCAACTTCCCAGGGTCGTAACCTTTTCATATGATCTTCATTTTAGGAGCATGATAGCCTGTTGGAAAGGTCTATCTGAGGACTGCACATGTTTCTATTAGAATCTAATTTCCTCTACAATCTACTTATGGCGAGCCCTAAAAACATTGTTTCGGGGCTCAAAATGGACCTGGAAGTCGAGGACGCAAAAACTAGGAAAAAACTGCCAAAATGAACCAGTTGGAATAGGTGGGATGTCACCGACATCCATTTGGATCATTAATAGACATCCCCCAATTGAGAACATTATAAATAAAATTTTCTTAGCACAACCATCATAGCTAGGACCTATAAATGGGAATTTTCCCTTCGAGAAGAGAGGACAACACTCAACATTGAGATATTGGAGCCAAAATTTCTTCTTATGTCTTCGCAAGATTGAAAAAATGTTAAAAACAACCCACAATAGAAGAAAACATTAACAACTTCCTAATAACCCCATAAGCAAGCCCCAAGGTAGAAGATAATTACCACTCTAAAGGGAAAAAAAACACCAAAACCCCTCAAACCAAGTAAGAGTTGCTAGTTGAGTAAGAAATTTTATGACAAAACGCTTTAGTATGAATATGGAGAATCCCAAATTACCAAGAGGTGAAAAACTAAAAAGGAATTGATTCTGATAAAGACCAAAAGAAAGTAGGGCATGTGAGTAGTATACTTTGAGTTTGGTATTTGAAGGAGGCATAAATCCCAAGCCATGTAAATATGAAATCCTAATTATCTTGGAATTGTGAGGATTAGGAACTAAAGGAAAGAAAATTAATCTTACACATTTAATAAAAGCTAAATGGTGAGTAGTTTTTCTATTAAGAAGCTAAAGCTAGAGGGAAATAACTTAAAGTCTTGCCACTTGGAATTTTTTTCAACAAACTGTTGTTAGGATGCTTTTGGAAGGGTAAGCCACTATGTGTGACCACCCACTCTCATAACTAAATGTCCACAACATTGAAGGAAAACTAGTGTATGATGAAATCATTCACAATGCTCTCCAAGGGACGAAGATTCTAAACTAGCAATTTCCCCAGAAGGTGCAAAGATACATTGTAAGAACAACTACTGTATAAAATGTAACAAAATTGGAAACTCTTGTGGGAAGAGGATGATAAACCACATTACAAATGAGACATGGGTGACCCATAAAAGCATAATCATAACTTATATGAAATTCAATGTATCCTATAAAATATTAAAAAACACATATAAAAGAAATATGATGAAATGATTAAAACGATGGAAGAAATTATCTTTTACATGTTCTTAACAAAAATTCAATTTCTAATAGTGATTAGATGTAGAAATTGCTTGAAATCGATGGTTTAAACCACTAATGAGTGATCATGGATAAAATTCCAAAAGAGAAAAACAAATCAAAACTTTACACTTATACAACTCATACAATAAAGGAATTATGTTTCCATTTTATGAGGGAAGCATTCTATGTTTCCATTTTATGAGGAATCTTTTGATATGAGAGATACATCAAAATTCAATGTGACTATAAAGTTAAACATAAATCATAAGCTAAATTCCTTTGGTACTATAACCTCTTTCATATGCAACACGAAATCTACACACTACCATTTTATTAGAAATTTTTTTCCACTGCTCCAAAACCTCATTCTTCACACCTTCGACAAATTGTTGATGAAAAACCATATGCACAAAATAATTTACACTACTCGAAGAGACTTGCATAGCCTAGTATGACACTCTGTCAAATCTATGATAGGTAAAAAAATGTCGACCTTTGTTAGACCTCTATTAGTGTAAACAACATTCTTCAAAGGGTTGCATAATTTAATATTTTCGCAACGAACTTGCACCAATTATGAGGAATTAAAGAAACATGGGTCTCTATTTCCACATGCCCCATGCCTCTATAGACTATAATTGAATGTAAAAATAAGAATGTAACATCCCCACTATAATCCCCAATTTAATTAATGCTTGATGTAGATATAATATGTGGCTACATCCAAGTGATGTAATATGTGAATTGTATTTTTATGTTTTAATAATAAAATGTGATGTCAGTTGCCAAGGGGACATGGAAAGAGATGGGAGATGAATTAATCCACAAGAGGGGGGCGGGGCGGGGGGGGAGTCCAGGACAATGGTCAAGAGGAGTTCAAGGGGAAATGAACCATGTATATTAATTCAACCCATTTTCCTAAATTTTCTGTTGGTATATGAACCTTCTAATTTATGATTGAGTGTTCCCAAAGCCAAACATTGAATACATGTAAGAGGGTGGGTGTGAGAAGTCACAGATTATATTTATTGTGCACGTGGGGGATGAATAAAATCATTTTGGGGAAGTGTGTGAGTCAATAAAGGAAAGCCAAATGGAGTAAATTTGTATGGGTTGGGACAACATTTTTTAGATAGTCAAGTTTTGTGCATGAGCAACAAGTAGAGAGGAAAAAGAGAGCATGGAGGTGGCACATCCATGGAGGGTGAATTATAGAGAATGTTGGATTGCCTTTGGAGAATATCGAGGCTAGATATTGAAGAAATAGGTTGTCATTCCTGAAGAGTGAACACTTGAATGAGTTGCACTGTAACAAGTGTTTGTTGTTGGCTGCTAGTAAATTTCCTGGTAGCAAATTCCCTTGAGTTCCCAACTGAGATATTCTTGGTTATATATGTGAGAGAGACCCTGATAAACGAATGGGATGCATGAGGGACTGATGTAGTGAATGGTTATATTCCTTGGATTGGGAAGATCGAGAGGAAGAGATCTCGTGGAAAATTGGGATACTTGTAGGAGGACACCAGAGGGTTGTGAATTTTATGAGTTGTGAGTGGACAATGGGAGACCACCCTTTTTTTGCATTACTAGCCTCAGCTTAGGGGTGAGTGGATATTGATATTTGGAACAACCAGTATATGGATGGGTGGAACATTTGTCCCAAGAAGTTGGTTGCACAAATCAATTAAAAGATAAGTGTTTTATCTTATTCCTATGTTATTTTATAAGTTAAACTGTTGTTCATGAACTCTGTGTATGAGGCTAATTTATATGTTGTTGTAATTTAGTTTAGCAATTGCATTTCATGTCTATTTTATCATGTTGTAGATGCATGAAAATAATGGTAACAATTAACAGTTAAATATGGTTGTAATTCGTAGCTGGAAGCTATGGGAAATAAATTAGTTAGTTGTAAAATTTCATTTTTATGAGTATTTTGCATTGTAATGTTCTTCAACTAGGTTGGGGGACATTACATTATGGTATCAGAGAGCCTAGTTCAAATACTGGGCTTGTATGGGCTAAGAAATATGAAAATTGGGAAAATTCATTGTTGCACATTTAATTGTGATGGATTTGGGGAAAAACAAAGAAAAATCATAGCGAAATCCCCAAATTTGTATGTAAAATTTGAGATTTAGTGACTTAGATCTGTTTAAGAAATGTAATGAAGTAAATTTGCAAGTTCTGGAGCAGGATTTGACTTGGAAAGGTGGAAATTCATGTTTTAATGGTTGCCTGTAGCACTAGGCAAAATTTCAGCAATTGATAGCTGAGATCATGTTTGATCTTGAGATTGACCGTCGTGATTTCCTTTGATAAATTTAAAAATTCATAATGTTTTGGCCGTTTTGGAGGTTGAGAAAATCAACGACCGAGATTCAATTTCTATAGTTGCAAATTTGAAGTAGATCGATGGTATAGAGTATCTTTTTCCATTTTTTTAGTAGGATTCGATCAATAGTCAATATCATCTTGGCTTGGAGATAGACGGCTTAGATTCAACTGGAATTTGATAAAAAATTACTAAATGTTGAAGTTCGCCAGCATAACTCGTTGACGGCTAATGGTCAGGTTGGATGAATTAGTGAATAAATGGGCAATGGCTAATGGTTAGGCATTGTCTAGATTCAACGAAGTGTTTTTGGTCACCAACAAGAATCGTCGATCTTCAATGGAATGATGTTCGAGCATTGGCTGATTCAATGAAGTCTTTCAAATCAAGCAAGAGAAATTATCAATGGGTCGATGGTCGGGCATTGGTAAGATTCAACGAAGTGTTTTTGGTCACCAATGTAAATTTTTGATGGTCGATGGGTCGATGGTTTGGCGTCGACTAATTCAACAAGGTGTTTGGTTCATATAAAAGAAATGGCCAATGGTCGATGAAGGAAAGAGGGTGATGATGTGTCATGCCACGTTAGCATCCACGTGTCACATCATATCAACATCCATGTGTCATGCCACATCATCCAATTTGAAACCTTAGGATGATGTGTCATGCCACATCAACACCCACGCGTCATGCAACGTCAGCCTAGAAGTGGTCGATGGCCAACGGTCAAGTCAGTCGAACTAGAGAAGTGTTTCATAGGTCAACGAGGATGACCGACAGTCGATGGGCCAATGGTCAAGCATTTTCCGATGATGAGGATTTTATTAACCAATGAAAATCCTTGATGGCTGACGGTTGGGATGGTTGGTTTAGCATTGTGTTGCGAATTGGTGGTCAAGGAAATGCATCGATGGTCGAAAGTCCAGTCGGAAGTTCGGGCAAAGTGTTGTGTGCATCCAAAGGAAAGTGTTGATCTACCAATCACAGATGGAGTTCATATAAAAAACTCATATTACACCTGATTTCAATATCAATTGCTCAGATTTAATGGTTCTTAACACAGTAAAACAATCCATTTTATGCAAAACATTTTGGTTTTTGAAGGCCATTAACTTGCGAGGCTTTTTTGAGGGCCGAAACGATGTTTTTAGCCAATCAAAATCCATGAGAATAGAGTGTACCAAGATAAAATTGTCTTTTCATCTCAAATGAAAGAACTCTGAGAGAGCTATCCAATGAGCTCAATTTTTCATAAAACAGAGTTCGTATGAGAAAGTTACAACCAAAACAGTAAGGGTAAAATTTTGGCTTCAGATTACTTCTAGAGGGAATAACTCCTTGCTATGAAGTTCATTTGGGGAATAGTAGCAGTCTATGGAAATCTTATAATCCATACAATACATTCATGGAGTCATATTTAAGATCCGGGCATGAAAAAATGTTCAGGAAGGGAAATAAGACACATGTAGCATACGGGGATAATTTGGGTAAAACAATCAAAACTTCTCCAGACAATAAGTTTCATCTCGGAGCTCATATTTGAGCAAGAGATTAGTCACTGGAAATTTCTTGAGGATTAGAATACATCTATCCACACATAATTTTTAATTAGGTAATTAAATTTTCCATAAATTAATAAGGATATTTCTATAGCAGTAAATGAGTGGAAAATTGCAATATGTGGATGTTGTAACGTTTCCACTCGAAATTCAGATTGAGGCATGAGTGCATTCATTGGAAATTTGTTTTGGAGAGGAATGTAGATAAGGGGTCAAATTTTTATTTGGTGCATTGTGTATTTCATAAATTAAGATAAAATAGCAACATGTATTCTATATGATGAAATGTCTCATGTTATGCATGTCTAACAGTAATTATTACATGCACATTTATTGCAAAAGTAGAGGTACAGGAAAGAAAACTTGGTTCTTATATGAGGATTATAGTTATGGAATATGCTCAAGAATATTACACCCATGAGGAAAAGATCATAGATCTGCATGCCAGCATGGGGAATGATGAGACAAAGTCAAATGGAATAAGATACATGAAGGATCATGTAACTATGAGAAGCCTTCATAGGGAAGTGCAGAGATATAGAGCTAATAATAAAAGTATTATGAAGGTTCAAGAGAATATACTTAAAAGTTTGGATATTTTTCATAAGAAAATTCACAAAGACTCTGGCACTAAGCAAGAAGCTAGTGCTAAAAAAGTGGCAGTATCAAGATCCCATAGAAAAAGGGATGATCATGGAAATTATAGGCATTCAAGAAGCATGGGTAGGCACCATTATTCTCTAAAGCAGTCCACAAGAATAACTCATGCAATTTTAGGGACAAGGAACATCCTATGTGTGTCTCATGTCCGTAGGCAAAGGAGAAGGCCTGAAGAATACATATTGTAAGGTGAACTCTATAAAATCAAACCACCAACTTTCAATTGTGAGCATAGGAAAAGAGAAGAGTTCAAGGCCTGACTGTTGGAAATGAAGAAATATTTCGAGCTACATGATTACCCCTCAAGGGTAGAAGATAGAATTGCAACCTACAACTTGCAAGGAAAGGCAACCATGTGGTGGGATCAACTTAAGAAAGACAAGAACCTTGATGAGAAGAGGATCTCATGGAGGCAATTCAAAGAATATTTTGAAGATAAATATTTTTCTGAACATTACTATGAAAGGAAGATGAAAGAGTTCTTTGAACTCAAGTTGGGAAGCATGACAATGAACGAATTTGAAAATAGGTTCTTTGAATTGTTAAAGTAGGTTGAATTCATCAAGGGTGAGAAGGTAAAACTGAAAAGGTTTCTAAGTGGGCTACCCTCCTTCTACAATGACAAGATACAATATGATAACCCCAAAAAATTGGAGGAAGCCGTAATGAAAGCCAAGCATCTTTATGAGCAGAGTCCAGGAAGGCTATATTTCCAAAAATATTGGAATGACAAGATGAAAGGGAAAAATGATCAAAGGAAGAACGGTTTTAAGCCACCCTTTTTCTAGAATAACTCTCAAGCAAATCATCAAGGTCACTCGGCCAAAAATGAGCATAATACTGCATATTCATTTGGGAAAATGCCAAGGTAGCAACTTGTACAATGTTGGATATGTGAGGGAAATAAATTATATAGACACCTCCCTCACAAAGGAGAAAGAATGAGGATTTTCCACAACATTCATGAGGATGAAACAATGGAATACATGGGAGGAAAAATGCCAAGGATTTATATAGGCTTGGACAACAAGCAAGCAAAGTATCAATCCCCCATGATTGAAGTGGAAGGTAACATTGATAACCAACCCATAGAAATTTTAATTGATTTTGGAGCTAGCCATAGTTACATAAATGCTAACATTGTTGAAATATTTCACCTGCAAAGGAGTAAGCATAAAAAATCTTGGTTAGTTCAATTAGCCACAGAAGTGAAGAGGAAAATCAATGAGTAGGTTAAATATTGTCTAATAAACATGAATGGACTTATCTCAAAGGTATATGTGAACATCATACCATTGGGTTAATATGATTTTTTAATTTCCATGGATTGGTTGGAAAAATACCATGTTTTCTTAGACTATTAAAACAAGAACATTATGTGTTTTGACGAAGAAGGAAAGCAAGGAAAGGTTCAAGGAATTCCAAGAGTTGTAGTTGTTATAGAGATTTCAGCTATGAAATTGAAAAAGAGATTTAGGAAGGGATGTCAAATTGTTACATCCCATATGGAAGAGGCAACCAAAGATAAAGTGGAAAGCATTGAAGACCATCCGGTCTTGAGGGAATTTAACGATGTTTTTATAGAAATCCTAGGATTTCCACCAAAAAGAGAGATTGATTTCTCTATTGATTTGGTGCTAGGAGCTACCCCAATGTCCAATACAACTTATAGAATGTGCATGCCAAAGTTGAATCATTTGGATATGCATCTTGAAGAATTGTTAAAGAAGGGGTATATACTCCCAAATGTGTCACTTTGGGGAGCCCCAGTTCTTTTTGTGAAGAAGAAATATGGAACCTTAAGGCTATGTATTGATTTCAGATAGTTGAATAAGGTCACCATAAAGAACAAATATCATTTGCTAAGGATTGATGATTTGTTTGACCAACTGAAAGGTGAAACAATATTTTTGAATATAGACTTGAGATCAGGTTATCATCAAGTGGGGATAAAGGAAGATGATATCATCACAACAACATTCAGGACAATATGTGGGAATTATGAATTCACGATAGTGCCATTTGGACTATCAAATGCACCAGTTGGTTTTATGTGCCTGATGAATGGAGTGTTCAGGAAATACCTGGACAAGTTTGTAATTGTGTTCCTAGATGATATACTCATCTACTCTAAGTAAAAAGAGGAACATGAGAAACATTTGAGAATGGTGTTGCAAGTTTTAAGAGAGCATAAGTTGTATGATAAGTTAAGTAAGTGCATATTTTATTAAAAGAAGATTCACTACTCGGGGCATATAATTTCAGTAAAAGGGACAGAAGTTGATCCTAAGAAGATAGAGGCCATTAGAGAATGGTCAGCATCAAAGAATGTGACAGAGGTCAGATCAGTCATGGGTTTTCCGGTTATTACCGAAGATTCATAAAATTATTTTCAAAGATTGCAATCTCAATAACTTCTTTACAAAACAAGCGAGTGAAATTTGAATGGACTTCCAAGTGTGAAGAAATTTTTTGGCAGTTAAAAGACATGTTGACAAGTGCGTCAATATTGAATATTGCATATCTAGATGAATATTTTTTGGCATGCACTGATGCATGCAAGGAATGGATTGGTGGATTTCTAAGACAAAAGGTCATGTGGTATGTTATGAGTCTAGAAAATTAAAATAACATGAGAAGAATTATGCTACCCACGATCTAGAGTTAGAAACAATTTTACATGCATTAAAAATGTGGAGATATTATCTTATGGGGAAGAAATTCAAGCTAAGGACAGACTACTATGGTTTGAATCATTTGTTTGGACAACCAATATTAAATACTAGACATACTAGATGGCTGGAATTTCTAAGTGAGTATGAATTTGAAATAAAACATATAAAAAGAAAATAAGATCAAGTGGTTGATGCTCTCAACCAGAGAGCTCATGAAGTGCATATTGTATCCATCAATATGTACAAGATTGGCATGATAGATCAAATCATTACAACAACAAATTCAGATCAACAATATCTAAAAATAAAAGAAAAATTACAGCAATTTAATTTTCAGCAGAAATATAACTATTATGAGCTAAAAGAAGACAAAATTCTCATGCACAAAGGCAAGGTATATGTGTCAAATTCCAATGAGCTGAAAAATGAAGTGCTAAAGGAAATGCATAATCTGCCATATGTTAGGCACTCAGGATATCAAAAGATAATTGCAGCTGTAAGAAGCCAATACTTTTGGTCGGGAATGAAGAAAGAAGTGGCTAATTACATAGCCATATGTCTAGAGTGCCAGAAGCTGGAAAAAAAACATAGACATCCAACTGGGTTGTTATAGCCATTTCCCATTCTAGAGTGGAAGTGGGAAGTTTTCACAATTGATTTTATTACAAATATGCCCAGAACAGTAAAGCAACATCATTCCATCATGGTGGTGGTGGATAAGTTAACTAAGACAATGTATTTTATTCTAGTGAAGACAACACACAAGGAAACAAATATTGTAGAAATATATATAAAAGAATTTGGTAGTCTACATGGAGTGCCCAAAATAATAGATTTCAAAAGAGATCCAAAGTTCACATCCAATTTTTGGAAGGGTTTTTTCAAGGGTTTTGGAACTAATTTAAATCTTAGTACAGTTTATTATCCAGAGTCAGATGGAAAAACAAAGAGGACTAATAGAATAATTGAGGGCATGCTTAGGATGTATGTGATGGATCAACCATCAAAGTGGCAATATTATATTCATTTAGTAGAATTTTCCTACAACAATGGGTACCAGGCCTAATTAAAAATGAGTCTATTTGAAGCATTGTATGGAATAAAGAGTAACACTCCAGTGAGTTGGGATAATCCAACATACATAACAGTCATTGGGAAAAATTTGTTGAAGGAAATGGAAGAGTAGATGACAAAGATTAAGAAAAATCTAAAGCCTATTTAGGATAGGAAGAAAATTTATGTGGATAAGAACAGGGTGTTTAGAGATTTGAAAGTGGGTGAACATGTGTTTTTAAAATTGAAGGAAAACAAAAGTTCACTAACATTAGGAATTTGCCCGAAATTGACAGGGAGATATTGTGGACCTTTTGAAATATTATAAAAGATAGGGCCAGTTGCATACATTCTATCATTGTCTGCATCCATGAGAGTGAACAATGTATTTCATATTTCATTATTAAAGAAATATGTGTCTAGCCCTAACCACATAATTGATTGAAATGTGATCCAGGTGGAGCATGAAGGGGATTTTTGGGTGGAACCAGTACACATCCTAGATTGGAAATTCAAATTGCTCAAAAAAAAATCCATAGGAAAGGTTTAATGGGCCTTGTACGGTCCTAAATATCCTACATGGGAGAATGAAGAAAATATGTTGGAAGAATACCAGCAAATATTTTTCAATTTTGAAGAAAGAAAAATGTAAGACTCCATTTTGAGCAGCTAGAGTTTTGCTACCACATCTCAGTGTCCTAGCCAACCACACTGGGGGCCTTGATAAAAGAATGGCTTATTCCTTGGGTTATCCCTCATAAACGGATGGTACATCCCTTAGGTTAGCTATGATAAACGAATGGTGCATTTATTGGGTCAGCGAGTTGAGAGGAACGAGATATTATGGTTGTAATTGTTGTTGGAGTTGTGAAATTGCGGAATTTGTTTTCTAGGTATTGTGATATAAATTTTCATATATGTATATTGGAAATGTGTGCACAGAGGAATAGAAAAATTGTATGGGAGGAGGAATTTAACATCTCCACTATAATTCTGATTTTAATTAATGCTTGATGTAGATATAATATGTGGCTATAGCCAAGTGATGTAATATGTAAATTGTATTTCTGTGTTTTAATAATAAAATGTGATTCCAACTGCTAAGGGGACATGGACAAAGATGGGGGATGAATTAATACACATTAGGGGGGAGATTCCAGGATAATGGTCAGGAGGGGTCCAAGAGGGAATTACCCATGTATATTAATTCAACCCATTTTCCTAAATTTACTATTGGTATATGAACCTTCTAATTTATGATTGAGTGTTCCCAAATCCAATCACTAAATACATGCAAGAGGGTGGGTATGAGAAGCCACATCCCATAGTTATTGGGAACATGGGGGCTAAGTAAAATCATTTTGGGGAAGTGTGTGAGTCAAAAATTCCAAGCCAAAGGGATAAAATTTGTATGGGTTGGGACAACAACTTTTAGACAATCAAGTTTTCTGCATGAATAGTAAGTAGAGAGGAAAAAAAGAGCTCGGAGTTGATGCATCTAGGGAGGGTGAATTCTAGAGCATGTTGGAGTGTTTGTGTAGCATATTGGAGCTGGAGATTGAATAACTAGGTTTTCAGGCCTGAAGAGTGAACTCCTGATGTTATGAACATAATATATAATAATAAATATAAATACATTATAATGGTTAATGAATAATTAATGAAGAGACACCTTCCCAATGAAAGGTCACATCTCTTCATGGAAGGGAACCCCTGTGTGGGTATATAATGCCCTCATTCTTATTGTATCTCATCATCTCATATTCATATACATTATTATTTAATATATTATCCTTTATGGATTATAACATGTTGTCCTACCTACATTGGGTATTTACCTAGTGAATTGTCTTGGTTCACCACAATGGTATCCGAGCTTCGTATTGATCCTGACCATTGGCCATATAGGCTTCTAGCCACACTGGAAAATCTTCAAAGTTTCTCTGATCTTCAGGTCATATTGACCACAAGTGGCCCTTGGCCATTCATCACACAAGTTTACGTGAAGGAAGGAATTATTTCGCTGCACATTAGAAGAACCGAAACATTAAAAATAAAAATATGCCAATGCAAATACAATAATAATAATAAAATATTACCAGGCTATGAAATATTATTTCGACTTCAAAAGTTAGAAGAAATTAGGAAAAAAAAAAGTGGAGATAAACAAAATTTAAAAAAGAAAGGGTTTCTTAATGGTACGTGAACAAATATAAGTGCATACTAAGAAAAGGTAATTAAAAAAAAAGTTCCAAAGAAGTGGAAAAATGAATATTTTATTTTACCTTTAGAGATTTAACGACCCATGGTTTTGGAAAACCATTGTCCCATGGTATTTCATACCATATATATGTATGTGTGTGTATTTATTTCTAATGAACTATAACATAGAGCCTTGTTTCTTGAGCCCTAGCCACCGCTAACAAATAGTCAAGAATATAAAAAGGAGTATATAAAGTCTCCTAAGATATTTAAAAATTTTAATCGGTGAAGTATTTATAAGTGGAAAAAGAAAGTATATAGAAAAGGAGTTTAAGAATATTAAAAGGGAGAGTGATAAAGTTTAAAGAGTTATTATCAAATTTTATTTGAGGATCTTTTGCATTCAATACATTTAAGCATTTACTTACTTTTGAAGAAGTACTAAGTGAACTATGACAACTATAAATAATCCTACATTTTTGGCAAAATGTCAATTTTGTGCAATGGTGTTTAATTTTCAAGAATCCTTTAGAAATCAAAATTTTAAATGCACAAATTGTTGAAAATCATTTATTCTAACATAATATCAAAATGACTACAAGAAATTGGAAGACGAACTAGCATATTATAAAGAGACTAATAGAAATTTACAAAATGAAGTTGTCATGGAGAAACTTAAGAATAAAGTGTGTTATTTCTAAGCAAAACGTAATGAGGAGTTGCATGCACAAATTAAAGACGAGAGAAAAAAATATGAAAATACCTTAACAGAATGAAATTAAGAAATCTCTCACCTAAAAGATCAAAATCATAAGTTAGAACAAGCTAATCAAAATCTTATTAAGAAATTATCAGAGAAAGATGAAGAGAATTGTCGTTTAAAAATCCATAATCAAAGTTTGTTCACCCAGATTAAGAAGATAAAGAGTGATAAGAAGAAGATAGAGGACAAGTTAGAACAACTTATCAATAAGGAATCATTAGTAGATAAAGAGATAATGACTGAACCTAGGAACTACATAAGTCTTCAAATGAAAAAAACCCGATGGCGGATAAAGCAATTAATACAGACCCAGTCAACCTTACAACTCAAAAGGATTCAGTTGATGTAAATAGGTCTTCACGTCTCAAAGTAGAAACAATCCAGGTCTATGAACACTTGACTCAATTCCAAGTGTTAATCAAGAAGAAGCTACAAGTACACGAAGTAAAGATCAAGTTGCAAGGATGCCCTATAGACATCCTAATCACAAAAATCGATACTTCAACCAATCAATGTATCCACAGAAACAAATGACAAATATGTCGAAAAGTATTACCTCCATTACAAATGATGCTCAAGGTAGAAGTTATCATGGGAGTCAAAATACATCAAATTGTCTACAAGAACCCCATAAAAACCCCATTGTGTAGAAGATCAATTTAAGATGGGCGGACTCCCTTACAATTCGACAGTTCTACGTAGTGCTTAGAAGATCCTATCATTTCAAGTCCTCAACGATCACTAATTCAGGAATAAAGAATAAGGAGATGATACTACAAGCCAGAGGAAGAGATAAGTCTTCCATAAGTATGATTTGAGGACAAAACATTTTTAAGGGGAAGACAATTTTATGAACATAATATATAATAATAAATATAAATACATTATAATAGTTAATGAATAATTAATGAAGAGACACCTTCCCAATGAAAGGTCACGTCTCTTCATGGAAGGGCATCCCTGCGTGGGTATATAAAGCCCTCATTCTTATTGTATCTCTTCATCTCATATTCGTATACATTATTATTTAATATATTATCCTTTATGGATTATAACCTATTTTCCTACCTACAATGGGTATTTACCTGGTGAACTGACTTGGTTCACCACACCTGAGTGAGTTGCATTGTAACAACAAGTGTTTGTTGTTGGTTGCTGGTAGTTTTCCTAGAAGCAAATTCCCTTGAGTTCCAACCTGAGAGATTCATGGTTAACTATGCCAGAGAGGCCCTAATAAATGAATGGAACACCTGAGGGATTGAGATAGTGAAGGAGTACATTTCTTGGGTTGGGCAGGTTGAGAGGAAGAGAGCTAGTGGAAAATCGAGACATTTGTAGGAGAATACCAGAGGGTTGTGAGTTTTATGATTTGTGAGTGGATAGTGAGAGGCCATACTCTTTTGTGGATTACTAGCCTTGACGCAAGGGTGTCTGACTATTGAGATTTGGAATGACCATGCAAGTAGTTGGTTGCACAACTGAATTAAAAGATAAGTGTTTTATCTTATTGTTGTGTTATTTTATGAGCTAAATTGTTTTTCATGAACTCTGTGTATGAGGCTTGTTTATATGCTACTATAATTTAGTTTATTAGCTACATTTCCTACCCATTTTAGCATGTAAATAATGGTAATAGTTAACCATTAAATCTGGTTAGAATTTGTCGCTGGAAGCTACAGGAAATAAATAAGTTAACTGTAAAATTTCATTTTTATGAGTATTTTTCACTGTAATGTTCTTCAAATGGGTTGGGGGATGTTACAAAGAATCACTTGAATGTACAAACCAAAACGCAGGGAATATACAATTTTGCTAGTTTTTAAAAAAAATAGTATTATTGTAGTATGTGAAAAGGGATATGAAATGAATGGAGGTTAGTATGAACATATTTATGATCATGTTTCTTTTTTTATAGAAGGTCCATCAATATGGAAATGAGTTTCAATGTTTTTTATTATTATCCTTCATTACAACATCATTAGATAAAATGGTATTTTTTATTATTGTTGTGACATATCTTTTTTCTATTTGATATAAAATACCACATTAATAAATGATTATTGAGTTTAGTTTGTTTCTTTATTGCTTATATAAATAGGCTTACCATGATTAGGCTTGGATAGCACATGGTGCACTATTTAAGCTTGTATAGCATGGTGAAAGACTCATTAGAATGATGGCATCTTATCTCTGAGAAGAGATGTGATGGCTACTCGCATTCGCAAGAAGATAATTATTACAATGAGGCTCCAAAGGCCTCTTTAACATAAGTAAAATAAAAAACCCTAACCCTGGAAGATGAAAATCCAAAAGGTTTGTGGGCCCCGATGGGGGTAGGTCATACGTCAACTTCTTGGGGGCGTAACTTTTGTATACGATCTCCGTTTGGGGCGCTCGATACATCATTAGAAAGATATATCCGAGGAATACAACTGCTAACAATGAATATCAAGTTCGGAACATACTCATATTAGTTGGAAGTTTGATGCCCAAAAAACGTCGTTTAGGGCCTCAAAACGGCTCCGGAAGTTCAGGACCCAAAAAACTGCCAAAAATAGTAAATTACCAAAATTGCCAGAAAACTGTTTTGAGCCACTTGGAAAAGGTGGGTGGCCACCGATATCCACCTCGATCAACTTATAAATAGGAGAAGAAATTGTGAAGCAGAAAGCGACTAAAAAAAACACTTCGACAACCATTAGATTGATGCAGTAAGACATTCAAGACAAAGAATTTTGTGGAGTTTCAACCAACTAATCAAGATAAGAAACTTCCACAAAATCACTGAAAATTATGCAAGCTATAGAGAAATAAGAATGAATCTAGAATGTGATAGGCCACTTGTGGTTTTAACATGTTTACGACAATGTAATGGTTCTCTTCTAGCAAGCACTTTCAAAACAAATAACAATAATAATAAAAAACAAGTAAAAAACTCAATTGTTGGCACAAACAAGGATAAGACTAAATGAGGAATGTGATGAAGAGCCTTTGAACTAGCGAAAAAAGAACTATTTGTGAAGGTCCAAGGCAAACTAACAACATTGAAAAAATCTCTCAAATTATAAAGGGATATTTTTTACTATATAGATTAAATCCTTAAACATCATGACAACATTACCAACACCTCAGTTTTCTAGCTTACCTACACATTGACACTTTATCCTTTCTACCCTACTTCTAGATATACTCCACCATAGTTATATGAAAATGAAAAATACATTAGGCTTTTGCATATATAGAACACATTTATAATTTGTCTAAGAAGAATATTTATTTGCATTTTGATGTTTTAAAATTGTGAGACATCAAAATTCTATCTCGAACATTTAAAATTGTGGAGAAATTGAATTCAACAATAGATTAAAGTATTGACACCAACATAGATGTCCAAGAGCTTGGCATGTAGGTGCCTACTATAACAAAAATAATGGTAAGTCACAACTGCATCTTCATAAATTTGTAAGCTCGGGTAGGATACATGCATTGCATATCATCACTAGCAAAAGAAGATGAATACAAATGGAAGTATGGGCTGACAAATAAAGAAACAAGCAAGGCCATGCAAGGGGATGGACAATGAAGATCATACTCACCACTATTAAATAGATCATTGGCATGGTTGTCTAGAATTACAAATTGCATTATATTACAAACATTGTATAATGACACATAGCCAACAAAGTAATTGTAATGATAATATTAAATAGCCATTAAGTTGTACAACCAAGTGGATGTAGAAACTGTATGTTTCATTAAGTTGTACAATTAAGTGGATGTAGAAATTGTATGCTGTGAATGTATCTTATAAATGATTGAAGTTAAATAAATAGAAATGTTAAAGTTGTTTTTAAGTTTATATCTTTGACACATAAATTGGAATAAAGTTTTAGGTAATAGGATAAATGTTTAGTGTGAATAAAGTTTTAGGTGATAGGATAATGGGTTAGTGTCGAGCTTGGTTTTGGTACAAGGATAATTGGTCAGAAATTTTTAGGTAATAGGATGAATGTTGAGTGTGGAATAAAGTTCTAGGTGATAGGACAATTGGTGAGTGTGGAGTTTGGTTTTGGTACAAGGATAATTGGTCAAAAAGTTTTAAGTAATAGATGGAATAAAGTTTTGAGTAATATGACAATTGGTCAATGTGGAGTTTGGTTTTGGTAAAAGGATAATTCGTCAAAAGGTTTTAGGTAATAGGATAATTGATCAGTGTGAAATAAAGTTCTAGGTAACAAAGGACACTGAAATAAAGTTCTAGGTAATAGAGGACATTTGGTCACTGTGAAATAAAGTTCTAGGTAACAAAGGACAATAAAATAAAGTTCTAGGTAATAGAGGACATTTGGTCACTGTGAAATAAATTTCTAGGAAACAAAGGACAATGAAATAAAGTTCTATGGTAATAGAGGACAATTGGTCACTGTGAAATAAAGTTCTAGATAACAAAGGACACACTGACATTTGGTTTGGGTCCAACAATAATTGGTGTGTGTATAATAAACTTTTAGGTAATAAGACTCTTAGAAAGTTTTAGGTAATAGGATAATTGGTCACGTGGAATAAAGTTCTAGGTTATAGGACAATTGGCCAATGTGGAGTTTGTTTAGGTACAAGGATAATTGGTAGTGTGGAGTTTGGTTTTGGTCACCAGTGTGGAGTTTGGTTTCGGTTCAAATCTTGTAGGTAGTTTGTCATTTCTAACATTTGCTACATTTGTAATTCGAAAATAGTTTACCATAGAATTCAAAAACGATATGTCATTTCTACGTCTACTCCAAGCTTGTAAACAAGTACGACGCAATTCAAACCCTATTGGCTTCATTTCTCGACACAGGATGCAGCAATTCAACCCCTATTGGCTTCATTTCTCGACACAGGATGCAGGATGAAGATCTTCAAAGTTGATGGGCCAAAAGCCTGCAAGTGCCAAAGTTGATTGTACCCAGAGCACGTCCTTTCCCGGATTATCAGGCTTTTCAAGATTCTGTATAACCTGATGGAATATGATAAAGTTTACAGCAGCCTAAGCGGGAATAATTCAGCACACTGTCTGCTAATAGATGGAAACACATTTTGATTTTAGTGGCTGTACTGTTGTAGTAGCCTTATCATAATGCATTCAGTGGATTCAAACTCAGAGACGAATACGTGGCACCAGTAGTAAGATGCTGCTGGTATCATTCAGCGTTAGAATTCATAGCGAGCAATCATACTCATGTCGTCTACAGAATACCAACATAATTAAATTCTTGTCACGCTTCTCTTGGTTTTGGATCGCAATGGCAAAGTGGTCGTTTTCACTATGCAATCCAAAGACACTGACAGGGAGGGTCCTGTTTTTATCTCACTTCCCATGATTATGTTCTTTAAAATGGCTCTGCTCAATGGTTGGGATCGAAGGATATTAATCTGAAATTTGGTCAGAAATTGTTGTATTTATATATGTGAGTGATTAATTTTGTACAGAAAATTGGGATTTCTTTACAGATTTATATGGAGACTGACTGTAAAAAAAAATCCAACTATTGTGTTTGAACCAATCTGCCAAACAATTAAATCAGATCAAAACCATCAGTAAATTTAATTTAGTTTTGAAATTCATTTCTTAAGGAAATTGATTGATAAATAAAGTTCCATCAAATAAAATAAAAAAATGGTCATTCAAAGTGATAATTCCAATTGTATATGAATGTTTGTCCATGAATAGGATAATGAATCCCACTTCATCCCAATCTCAATGGAAGAAATTGAATGCCATATTTGGAATTAATTTGGCTAAAACCCCAAGCATTGATGGTTTCTGTGTAATATTTTATCTGTAGCACTAAAATAATACTAGCGAGGACCTCCCCAAGATGATGATACTAGCGAGGACCCCCTCAAGATGATGGTAGAAGATATCATTGCTATCACATTTTTTTATTTATGATGGGAGGTGAAAAACGTTGTCAAAAGATTTTTAACAAAGATCTTTAACGGTGGTTGTTAGCAAATTTACAATAGTAAAAAACTTTTTGTTGGCAATATTAAAATTCATCTTATAATTTAATTTTTAAAAAATGTTTACATATATATGTGTGTTTCAAGCTCTTCTTTAGTGTTATGGACTCCAAAAGGTTTCGAAGTCAAAATCAAATGTTGTTATATATTAGTTGCTAAATATGTATTTATCTTTGGTGCTAAAAGTTTTCATTTGTGAAGAAGGATGTGAACATGTCACAACAACTTTATCTTGGGGTATGCTAATAAATTAGTGATATATATGTCTAGTGGGCTATCTAGAGTGGTTGAGTGCATAATTATATAAGGAAATCGTCAATGGAGGGAAATTCCAGTAACCCAAAGGATTTACACGGTGTCCAACCTATTGGAGGCTACACCAGAAATCCACTATATAAATTGTTATAAAAAAGATCGTTCACAAAATTTATGATGGAAGTCCCACTAAGATTATTATTGAAATAATATTAAAAAAAAAACAATGGTGTTTATAATATTAGTGTTGTGGAAACACACACACACACACACACAATGTGTGTAGCTCGAGAGGTTAGCTCAACTACTATTGTCAATCATGTTGATCATTTAGCTAGTTCTATGCCAACAAGTGCTCAGTTTGAATCTCCCTGGGTCTGCTCATTTTATTATGTGAAAAAAAGAGTACATTTGCACTAGTTGAAAGCCCTTGGATTCAAAAACATGTCTCCCTGCCATGTATTTTGAGTATAAGTCAAAAAATAAAGTCTAATTAGATGCCAATTCAGAGTACAAATCAAAAGAAGGTTTGAGATATTGTATTTTTCAAAACATAATTCCATTATAGTGATCCAAAGATGTTTCTTATGGATGAGGTGCTAACCACCCCATGAGAGATCTCAATGAGTAAGCTATTTGGATCCAATAGGATCACAATCATTTCCAAAGTGTCAATCTTCATGTTTAATTCCCTCAATATGTGAGCAAAGAAAATGTTGTTGAATCTCATGATATTGTCCCTTTTATCCCTCAATGTCCCTTGATGAAGAGTGTTGTTGGTGTCAAAGTGCCTTGGATCCATCAAAAGATGATTTTGGAATCTCCAAATATGTCCAAATACAAGGCCCCTCTTTCAAAAACTATATCTAGAATAGTGTTAGTTGCCAAGAACTCTGACATGTTGTTTGATCCCCTTCCCAGGCCTAACTTAAAGGAGAGATTTTGGTTATCTAAAAGGATGAGCCATCCTCCTTATCCATTGGCACTTGGGTTGTTCTTAGAGGCTCCATCAGACAACCCTTGTGATCTAGATAGATCTCTCATGGGAAAAGAGAGAACCCATGAGGTTTAGATTTGGGCATTGAGGAGCCGACACGATAGGTGGATTTTGACCTATAAAATTCTTGTATGGGTTATCTTGCTTACCTTTTAATATTGTTTCATTTATGGCTATCCAAATCAATGAGTATACCTCAAGAGGGAGGGACTAATATTCATTTTTTATTGAGTGTATCAATTGTTCCAGTGCCTAACTCTAGTCATCTCCTCCCTAGAGATCTTGAGCTTTAGAAGAGTTGATGCAACACAATAGTCGATACCTCCTTGGAGAAATGGCAACGAAGGGACAAAATGACTTTATGATTATAATCATTCCTCATATAAGAGCATAGGCTTGTCCCCTCCCAACCTCTATGTTGTACGTTGTCCTAGGATAGAGTTGTGTTGAGTAGGGATATATAAGAGTATACTTTAGTTTATAGAGTGGTGGTTACTTTCCAAATTGTGTGTCACCACCAATCTTGCTCACAAGTATCTTAGTTGTTGTGATAAGCCAAGTACTCAAGCTTTATAGTATATATTCCCCCTAGAGTAACATGTCTACCTTCAGTCTTAGTTTGGTGCCAACTTGGGTCATTTGAAAAATGAAGTCCTTCCATTGAGGTGCTTCCTCCTTGACAACCCAATATCAATCCTATCAAACTACATATAGTCTAGGTTTGGATGGGCTAGGGGTTTTTCTACCTCAAAAAGTGTCAAGATATCTTTGTTTTGTAGAGATGTCTACAACAATTGGGTTATTTTATAAGATGGATCTTTACCAACCCATTCATCTATTCTTAGCCTACTCTCAAAGCCATCTCCAATATGCCAACAAAGATATTTATTGATTATCTTGTAGGAGGAAATAAGATATTTGTAGAAATTTGATCCCTCATTGTTGGATTTGGTGGGGATCCTTATCCAATCTTTTAGTGGTAGAGGTGTGATGTATTTTTCTTTTAAAATATCCTAATAGAGGTTTCTTTTAGTGATCAATTTCCAATCTCCTTTTGCTTCTAGGACTCTAGCAAAAATTCCCAAATTTTTTATTCCCCATCCCCTAAAGTCTTAAGTTAGGATTTGAGAGGGATTCACATTGCTTCTCCACACATGGGAGAAGAAGATCCCTGTGATATTTCTTAATATTTTCTTGAGGAGGGAATATAGAGAGAGGTAATCTGATAGGATATATTGAAGCACATTCTTTATTAGTACCATCCTACCAATGAGAGAGATCCACCTATGAGCCCACTAATTAATATTTTTCTCAAGTCCTTCAATTGGTTAGTTCCAACCATTGATTCAATAGTTGTTGGGTTTCTAGTGGAAGTCGAGGTAGATGAGCTTGGACTCAAAATCCTTAACAGTGTAAGAAAAAAACATATCTCTCTCTAACCTTGGAGGACTAAGTTAAACCTTATAAATGATTTTACTCTGACTATCTACATGCCTTGCAAAGCAAGAGATTCTGAGTAGTTTTTCATATGCATTTTCCTTCGTAGTTGATCCATTTCCAAGAAGAAGAGGATCATCAACAAAAATAGGTAGTACACCTTTCTCTGTCAACTATAATTCCCTAAAAGTGTTTTACTCTAATTTCCTTCAGTGATGATTAGAGTGAGCAACCTTGCCTCAAGCCCCAAGAATATTGCAAGAAAGGAGAAGTTAATACATTGATAAGTATTGAAAAGGAGGTTGAGTTGAAGTAGAATTATATCCATTTGATGAAATGAGAGGAGATTCCAACTTGATTCAAGATCATTCTTAGATATAAGCAATAGCATGAGAAAAAAAATTGGATATGTTGATCTTTGCAATATTGTTACACATCAAAATTACTCACTTCAATAGCGTTGCAAGTGTTGTCATTAGAAGTGTTGTAAGTGTCGCATCTTGTCTGTAAGTGTCACATATTGATCACAAGTGTCGCAAGTGTAGAAAACATCATACTTCCATCTTCCCTATTTCGTTCCTCTAACAACATCATAAGGACACTTAAGACACCTCAAAGACTAGTTTTGAAGAAGAGAAATCAGTCGACAAGGAGTACAAACCTTTTTCCACTGAAATAACCACTCAAATATGGATTTTGGAGAGGAGCGCTCCCCTACCCACTGTCAAGGAGTGATAGTGCTTCCTAGGCCTCTTTGGGGGAGCATATGAGTTCTCTGTGCACCCTTTTGGGGGAGTGCTATCTTTTCTGAGCGAGTTTTTGGTTTGTTGAGACAAATCAGGGAAGAATCCCTCAATTTCTAAAGGTGGTTGGATTTGAATAGAAGGTCAAGGCATGATCTTAGGGAAGAT
>CBVK0102217282.1:0-21493 GCA_900067695.1 Picea abies
ATATATAATTTTATATAAAATTGACAAAATAAAAAAGATAATGAATATATAGCTAATTACCATGGGACGATATTCATTCCATCCGCCATCAATGTGACCATATTTCCTACAATGTTTTGTAGCTGTTGCTATTAAAATTCTTACGGGACATCTGAGACAACATTTTTTACAAGGGCAATAACATCTACCATCACCCTTTTCACCCGCTTTACTTTTTTCCCCACCTCTAACAATATTCTGTGACATTTTTCCGCACAAAAATACCCTTTCAGAACCATCGTTGTTATAGCAATATTGTCGCAACATCTTTAAGTCATCAAATATTTATAGGCCAATTTTAGGTCACTATTGTCACAATTGTGACGATAGTGACCTAAAAGTATTTCTTTTTCACCTAAGTATTTTAGGTCATTTTCAACTGTCAATTTGAAGATCAATTATTATGGTCAAAGTTCGTCACAAGAGTGACAGAAAAACTACAGTCGTCGCAAGAAGTTTAGGTCATTTTCAATGGTCAATTTTAAGGTAAATTAGCATGGTCAAAGTCCGTTGCAAGAGCGATGGGAAAGCAATAGTCGTCGCTCTTGCGACAAACTTTGACCATGCTAATTTAGTCAAATTGTTGGCATTGAAATAGAGATGATTACGAGGTGGATTTAGAAAAAATGAACTTTTTATCTTACATGTTGCGATGAAAGAGTACTTTTGTCGCAAGTGGTCGTCGCAAATTTTTCAATATGTAGTAGTGTCATACTAGCACACTTCCAATCCTCCCAAACTCTGAATGATTGAACTGGACAATCTGTTGCCATGTGTCCTCCTGGATTGAACGACTAAAATTCACTTCAAGTCTTCACCTGGAGTCCATGGATATGCACCGCGTGTCCTCCTTAATCTGACGGTTGAGGCTTACTTCGGGTCTTCGAACTTTAGAAATATCAAACTTCAAACCTCAACTTTTTCTGAAATGTTTTTATTCAAAGCTCGCGATCTACTGATGCATGTCTCCCATGGATCAACAACTGAGATTCACTTCGAGTCTTCACCCAGAGTCCACATATTTACGCCACATCTCTTCTGGATTCGACGACTCAGATTCACCTCGGTTGATCCGATGCTTAAGATTTACTGCAGACGATCTGGCGGCTGAGAGGTATTTCGAATGATCGAATGATCGAGACTTACTTAGGCTCTCTGACTCTCCGGGCTTCGAGAGTCTCAAATCTCAACTGAAAACCTCTTGAACAAATTTCTCTAGAATTACTAATCTACTGACATGTACCTCTTGGTGATCGATAGTCAGGATCTACTTTGGCTATACGGAGTTTCGATGTTTGAGCCCTAACATGTCACATAACTACATGCCTTTCAATTTGCGGGGACACACATCAGTGGTTTGGAGTAACCTGCTTTTTGCCCTGCAATTTTCCTGACACTGACACATAACCACTTGGTGAAACCGTGGTTTCGATTGCAGGATCGCCTTGGGAAATTATCTCCCATGCAACTTGGTTCCCCACAATTCCTCATGTCCGTTGATTTCTCTCTCCCATGGGATTCGACGATTGTGACCTTAACCCTTGCTTCATTTTCATCGGATGACCCCTGTTCAACTGTCCTTCGATCTAACGATCCAAGATCTCTCCTGATCCTACAGTGGTGATCGCTCCCAAATTCAAAGGGGACAATCACGATCCTTTGAACCCCTTACAACAGATCTCTGAAGTTCTATCTCCTGCGTATATTCTACAACTCCATTCCTCCTAAGCTTTTCAACTTCACAGTCAGAGTTCGATCTCGACCACGAGACTCTGACCAACAGACCCGACCCATATTGGCTCAATGTTTCAAACAAAAGCTCTGATACCAAACTATAACATACCCAACCACCCATAGGCCGGGGCATGCTACCTTCAAGCCTGCCCTTGGACTTCTTTCTCTTACCGATACCTTTTTAAGATTTAAGGATGCATAAAAGAAAAGACTTTAATGATATGCAAAACAATATCCACCAAGCATGCATAATCTAAGATTTTGTTAGATGATAATTAAAATACATAGAGTAAATACATTCATATACATGTAAATGATACCATAACAAAGAGAACTTATCTTTATGAAAGATGACACCAACTGGCTGCAGACCAAGGACGTTCCACCCAATTGTAGACACCACTGCTCCAAATATCAACATCACTGTCACCCCCGAGCCAGGGCTATGAATCCACAAGGACGGTTCTAGAGTGTACTTGGGTTCCCAAACTAGTCAACTCTAAATCTCTCACAGGTTTCCCAACACCCACAACAATCCAAATCACCCAACTCTCTTCTACCCAGCCTGTACTACCCTAAGAGAATGGACCTCCACCCTTCTCTGCCACGCAATCTTTGAGGCAGTCCCTCTCCTTTATACCAGGGCCTCCAACACAGTTGGTCTAGAATCTCAATGCTAGAACTCTTAGGACTCACAATTGTGAGAAAAACAGGGCACATGCCAACGCATCTCAGACATGTAGGCCTCAAGTCACAGTTGGATTACACTAGCAGCCATTAAAACCAACTATCACGTGGATAATTCTTCAGCAGTTCAGTTCCCTTTCCCAAGTCGAGACGCAAACATAGGTGAGGATGGGTCAATGAATGGGTAAGGGGGTGCATGAAAGTGCATGAGGGGAAATGAATGAACATAAAGGAAATCAGTGAACAAGCCATCAGTCGAACCCCCCCATCAGACTAGAGGCAGGTTTAAGTAGCTTCGTGGGGAAATCAAGAACCTCCTGGCCTTCCCCAATAAGCTCACGTAACCGATCCCCTCCCTTAGGCAAAAAGGTAATTAACATAGGAATAAACACTTATCCCCTCAAGCCCCATATCTTGTGGAATCATAGCCCCCTATAACTCTAGTCCTTGTCCATCTATCAACCAATGATGTGTTTATTATTAATAATGATAAAAAACATTACATGTCTTGGGAACACTGGGCTTTTAATAATTGTTTGGGCACTCAACCCTCTCATCATTGTAACAATACATTATTTAAAATGGGGGTTCAAAACCTGGGGTGTTACAGCGTGAAATACTAATTTTCAATTGTTTTGTTGCAGAAAAGAGAAAAAAATTAGAATCCATTCAACACATTGGACAAGACAACGAGTAATATAAGGATTGATCACAAACTTTGTGAGTATTTACATTTTCAACCTTCCTTAAGATTTCATGCTTGTTATGATCTTTATATTTAAATAATTAATTTACACTTGTCCATGGATGTCTTCTAGTAGGTGCTAACATACAAAGAGGAGCCAACTCATGAATTGATAAACATCAGGTTAAGTATGGCCTATGAGTATATGTTGAAGAATGAAAGTTTAATTGAACAATTTGTCAGTAGCTATGTTGTTTAACTTCCCTTGTTTTATAATTAATGGAAAAACAAGAAAAAATTATATTGATTATATCGACTGTGATTTGTAATGTCGTATTAAACATGCAGGAAACAAAGTATTGAATGTAACCAACATAGGATATTTTGAGAGAATTCATGAAACATGGATTCAAAATAATGTGTATTGTTTATGAAAGACTTGGTGCTAATGTATGTTTTTTGATTTATGCAATCATGTATATTGTACTTTATATATAATTGTAGATATACTTATTACAATTTATTTCTATGTTTGTAGATGAAAGATGAAGGGGCAGAACATGAACAACAAGCCGATCAAGAAAACATTATGTTAAAAAACCAAAGTACAACATCACCTAAAAATGATGAATAAATGAGGCATGCACACAACTCAAGCAATGTCAACAGTTCAACTGTTGAATGATGTTGTAGGGGATAGTCGACTTTGCCAAAGTCGACTAGACCCATCAGGTGAACAACCAAGTCGACTACAAAATTTAGTTAGGGAAGTCAGTCGAACAGACAGTTAGAGTCGACCGACCAGGTAGTTAAGAAGTGTAACTGACTAATATATATATGTGTGTGTGTGTGTGTGTGTGTGTACTGGAGAGAAATAGAGGTTGTTTTATATAATAAAATGCATTGATGGTTCTCCCATCTCTTGCGTATGATTTCATGTGTCTCTATGTGTACTTGTATATGATGTTGTAATATATGTTTCTTTGTGTAAGCATCTACCGATAACTTCTTGTATTTTTCCTCAGACTACAACATTGGTTCCGTTTCCTGTAGTTCTAAACTTGGGCATGCATAAAGTAAAAGACACATAGATGTTAACTTTGGAAGAAATACATGAATGGTGGGAGCACAAAATTAATAATTATATTAAAAATTATGCAAGGCAAAATTAACTGATGATTACAAAAGTGCGTACACAATTCTTCTTTGAAACACATGAATGATTCCTTGAAGCTATTCTAGAAGCACTATTTCAATATCTCAATCAAACACCCAATGTGAAAAATTGATGCAAAAAATAATAAATGGTGGAAGAGAAAATCTGAACGAGTGATTTGAGAGAATTTCCAGAGATTACATCGAAGAATAAGCAATTAAAGATATAGAGTCAGTCATAACTATCAAAAACAAATTCTATACCGACTTGCACAATGATTTCCTATGTGTTGTTCTGTCCTTGCTTCATAATTTCTTGTTAGATAAGGGAGTCAGAGACATTATCAAATATCGACTTCTCTTGGCCAATCCTCCTCCGAATTCCAATTGGTAATAAAATTAAGAAGAGTGGGAAGAATTTCTAGAAGCTAACTGTAAAAACACAAGAAAATATTGGGATTATTTTCCAAAGAAATGAAATCAACCAGACTGAGTAACACCAATGACTGCGAGTAAGTCAGGTCGATGATGGGGGGTTGGACAATCCATGTGATGATATAAGTCGAGTTGAGCACACCGAAGTAAAAAATTTCTGAAGTCGGGAGGAATATAGTTGAATCAAGTGAGAAATCTGCATGTCGAATGCAGACCTATAAACCTTTAATAGATATTCAAAAATTGGAGCGGGACAAGAGGCAAAAGAGGTGAGAATATTTACAAAATGAAAGGGATCCCATAATTTCACATAGGAAACCTACCCAAGTGCGACAGATCGCTGGAGTGGCCCTTGAGAGCACCCTGACGACTCCAAAAAGCAGTTGACCAAGTTGATAGTATGGAGATCGATGATTTGGGACCCATGATTCAACCTTATCCCAAAATAATCCCTTACCCACGCATTGCATACTTGCTCTGTCATAGAATTTATGTGGACACTCAATCCCCAAAGGTGTGGTGCCGAACTGATAATGATGGTCAAATAAGAGACACACTATTAATTGAAGCACAAGAAAATGTCCAAAATTTACTAGAGGACATACTCCTCCATATAAGACATCTCATAGACTTTGCCCCCTACCGAATCTACTCCTTGAAGACTCCAAATCAATAGATAACAAAAATGAATCGACACAACCCCAGAGAGGAATATTTGTAGAATATATAGACAAAGTTTGTCAAACATACTATCTAACCCCAATCAAAGAACAAATGTAATTAGAAATCAAATACACTCTACTTGAATAGAAACAACATATTGTATTAGTCAAGTTGAATACTCATATTTCAACTCCAGGAAGTAATACCACATAGACTTCCCAATCGAATTTGAACCAAAGTCTTGGAATAAGCACAGTCTCATAAAACTCCAAGAAAAAAACAATAAGCCTCAATCATATCCCCATATATGAAGGTGATGCAGATCCGAAATGACACTGATTCGTTTGTGAGAAATTCTGGGATGCAACTGATATAACCAACGAAGACAAACAAATGACACAATTTGGTGCTACACTTTGATCCAAGGCCTTCACCTGGTTCATGAAATTCACATATAATTAACAATGATCGAAGGCATAAATAAAACAGAGCTTCCTCACAGTTTTCAAAATGCAAGATATAAGCCACTTGGCTGGGAAAAAATTGAAAGAAATCAAATAGAGTCTGGGTGAAACCATCCATGAATATGATAAAATATTCAAAGATATTTTAAGTTAGATTCCTTACGTAATTGAAGAAAAATTGCGTGTACAATGGTATGTGGCAGGTCAGTTACAAAAAATTAGAGCACCATTACATATGTACGACATCCATTCATGTGAAGAAGCACTGAAAAAATCCCAACACATAGAAATGGATGATGAAGGAACATCGACGCCATCAAAAATTGAGAAAAGGTTGGAAGAAAAACTCTCATAATTGCAACAATCAATCGAAAATATGCCAGTCCTATGAAATGAACTTTGGTGCACAATCTTCCATAGCGAAGGACACACACAATACTACTATAAATTAAGTGATGCACTGGATCCAATAGTCCGACGAATTCAAATTGAAACGTTATGCTACATCTAAGAAGCCATAACAAATCATGCAATAAGAGGCTGCCCACATAACTTAAGGAATGTCTGGCCAAAATGGTGCCACATATGCAAGGAAAACAATCATTCATTGCAGTAATGTCGGTTAAACGGAAAAATTGAACAAACATGCATTCAATACACCATATGTAGATGATCGACCAGAATGTCGACCGAGGAAATGGAAACGACTATAAAGGTCGGTGCCATGGGGGTTATCAAGTTCGAGGTAGAGGAGGAATATGACCATTCAACAAAGGACGCGGTCAAGGTCGTTACTACTACTTCAACTGCTGGAAGGATGACCACATAAGTCCTGATTTCCCAATAAAGGACAAAACTGATATAAAATTTTGTAACATATGTGGAGTGGGGGATCAATCCCTTGAAGATTGTCTAATTGTATTATATAAATTAATGAATAAGTGGAACATGAACCTCTTACATATAGTGCCCAAGTAAGACATATTAAATTCAAAAAATCTCCATGTAGTAACCCGATCAGGAACATGTGAAGAAATCTACCCAAACCCACCAAGTTGACAAAGGGGAGGCTGAAACACATATCCCGACCTAGATCACGAAGAAATAATAATGCAGGAAACAATGAAATTATTCAAAAAAATCGACCAAGACAAATAAAATGGAAACGAGGGATGATATTCAAGTATTCTAGACATTGCTTTAGAATAATTTCTCCAATTATTAAAAGAAAATAATTCAGTCGGTCGCCTCATCGAATTGGTGAGCATCCTAACTAAATACAAAGAAGATCAAAGACCAGTAAAAAACCTTTGACACTTGTCTCAAGAAAGGCACACAAGTGACTTCGACCCGAAAGTCGACCTTTAAATTGATGGCCATATGATCAAATAAGTAGTATTGGACTTCGGTTCATAAGTAAATATCCTCCCAGGAGAAACATGGGTTCAACTTGGAAATATCTTGTTACATCCAACAATGAATTTCTTAAAATTAGTAGATCAAAGGTTCATTGGATCAATTGTCACACTTAAAAGTGTCATAACATCCATAATGGGAATTCAAACAAGAGTCGACTTCAAAGTAATTAATCTGGTCGAAGGCATCCCCACGTATCCCGCATTAGTTAGAAGACCATGGGGTCGAAACATGAAGGCCACAATATCCCTCAAAAGGGACATAATTAAGTTGAAAGGTAGGGGTAAGAAAATCATAATACCATTGGACATAAAAGAAGGAAAACCCTGGATCAAAACATGGGACGAAGCCCAGGAAACCTGAAGATTGTATCAAGTAATGAATGAACAAAAAGACAAAGTCAAGCCTAACAATGAAGGAGAAATTTTAGTCAGATCAACATTGTCAATTGGACATATATTAGATAAAGAAATTTATATTTGACAAACGAAGAATTATGAAGCTCAAGCTAAGGAGTGTTGGTCGATAGAGGTGATACCGATAAAGCGATCAAGATCATGATTTTAAGTACAAGCAGTCCCTATCGTGCTCGAGAAAAATTTAAAACAAACACTGACACTCATCTCGATTAACACACAAACGAGATCTCCTCTGTGATTTAGCGAAAGAAAATCCCTGATGATTCATGTCGATGAAGTATCCAAATTAGTCGGAGAACAAGGGAGAGTGCAAAGATTAATAGAATCCTTCACAGGCCAGGTAACTTGATGATGGGAAACACATGCACCACAACTACAAACACGGAATACCACTACCTTATACTTCGTGGAAATATTCAATGGAAATATTCCGTCGAAATAAATTTTCAAAAATTTTCGACATTCCAACATTTAAACGTGGGTTTTACCCAGTCGTTGAAATTCACCAATGTGAGAATGAATGGAGAAGAGCAAGATACTGGGATGAAAGGGTGTGGCCACACATGTTCCCAAATACTCTGGATGATATACCACATAAGTGGTATAAAATTGAAGAAGCGTGTGGCCACATATTCAATTGGAATAAAATCAAAGAGAACTACATCAAAGACTTTGAATTCATACTTGAGGAGGCACTCTTGCAAGAGGCAACAAAAGTTTTTTTTTTTTCTTGAAAAACCAAATCCCGACGAGATTTAGAAGGGAGACAAAGCCAAAGTCAACATGGGATCGAATTCGACTTGCAATATGGTGTTGGCAAAAAGTCAAGAAATTGTAACAACTCGACGAATAAACATGGAAAGCATAATTTTTCCAGGGAAAATATTTCGATGGAAGAAAGGTCATCTTGAAGTAAATAACCTTGTAATTTTTTATTTTATTTTAGTGTCCAAGGAAGAAAAAGAAAATAAGGAAGACATAGAAAAACCCGACTTCCCTCTAAGCTATAATAAGGTTGTAGAGGGAGAAATCCAACTAGATTAATCTAAAGCTCTCGAGTGGATGGATGCAGAAACAAAAACTAAGGAATTCAACATCTCAATAGATGGTCGACTGAAAATGGCTAGAATAGGAGACTATTGGTCCGACAAGCAAACCACAAAAATAGTTGACCTACTAAAAGAATATCATGATGTTTTTTCACATGGATATAAATACCTAAAAGGTTTGGTGCAAGATATGGGGGAGATTAAAACTGACCTCGTCCCTGGGGCCAAGGCCATAAAAAGTTGCCATACAAGTTGGCACAAAAATATAAGTCCATATTCTAGAAAGAGATAGAGGCAATTCTAGTTGTTGGCATCATATATCCTATCGACAAATCAGAGTGGGAACGTCCAATGGTCATGCAACCTAAAAATCATGATCCCAAGAAACTTAGAATATGTGTCGACTTCTAAGGATTGAACAATCTTACATTCATCGATCCATTCCTGACACCGTTTGTTGATGAATTAGGGAATTCACAGGGCACGAATGGTATTCTTTCACCGATGGCTTCTCAAGCTACAACCAAGTCCTGATTGCAAAAAAAGATCATGGGAAAACAACATTCATTTTTGAATTTGGGTCATTTGCATATAGAGTAATGCCATTCAGGCTCAAGAATGCCCCATCAATATTTTCTCGGATAGTGGTCAAAACCTTTCAAGAATACATTTACAAAACAATGGTTGTGTACTTCAATGATTGGATCATATACAACTTACTGAAAGATCACATCCAATGATTAACAATGATGTTGGAAAGATGTATACAAATTCACTTGTCTTTAAATATAAAAAAATGCATCTTTGCTACACCTATAGGCATTATACTGAGCCATATTGTATGTAAATATGGAATCAAGGTTGACATGGCCAAGATCAAGGTTAATCTTGACTTGAAACCACCAATCAATCAAAAGAAAATTAAAATATTCCTTAGCCATACCGAATATTACATAAAATTCATCCAACATTACTCCAACATAACTTTCCTCATCGATGAGCTATTAAAGAAATAAATTGAGTTCCAATGGAGCCAAGAATGCAATGAATCTTTTGAGCTCTTACAAATAAAATTGGTAGAATAAATTATACTAAGATTCCAAACTGGTCACGAAATTTCCATGTCCATGTGGATGCCTCTAACATTGTTGTTGGCTCAGTCATAGCCCAACCATATGACGACATGGTCGATCACCTAATTGCATACACCAATAAAAAATTGAATAAAGATGAAAGAAATTATTCGACAACAGAACATGAGGCTCTAGCCTTGATTTTCTCCCTTCAAAAATTCTAACATTACTTATTAGAAAATCCATTTATCTTCTTTACAAAACATCGGGCACTCAAGTATTTAGTAAATAAACTAGTCCATAAAAGAAAAAATTTGTTGATGGATACTATTGTTCCAAGAGTTTGAATTCAAAGAAGTAGTCCAACCTAGAAAGAATAATGTTAGACCTAACCATGTATCTCGACTTGAGAGAGGAGAAAATATGACTGGGATAGAAGATGACTTACCATACACACATCTATTTCGCGTTGAAGTGGCCCCCAAGGAACTTGAAGAAATCAAAATTTTTTTAGAAGAAGGGAAGGCCCCAGAAGATCTCCCAACAAACAAAACAAATATCCTAGCATTGAAAGAAACACCATTTACTCTCATGAATGGATATCTCTATAAACTAGGCATCGATAACATTCTACGAAGATGTGCACTGGAACATGAATGCAGGGATATAATCAATGAAGCACATGCAAGCCTAGTGGGAGGTCATTTCCAAGCCAACACGATAGCCATAAAGATCTTGCAAGCCTATATTTGGTGGCCAACCTTACACAAGGACTATCGAGAACATGTGAAGAAGTGTGACAAATGTCAGAGGATGGGTCAACCTCTATGGAAAAATGAAATTCCCTTACATTCAATAAATCCTAGTTTACCATTTGAAATTTGGGCTATCGACTTTGTTGGTCCCTTCCCAAAAAGAGAAAAAATAACTAGGGAAAAATACATCATCACAACAATCGAATACCTAACTAAATGGGTAGAGGCAAAACTAGTCGAAAATTGCACAAAGGAAACAACCATCAAATTTATTTATGAAAATATAGTAACCAGATTTGATTGTCCTTTAACATTAATCAATGATCAAGGAACTCATTTTGTCAATGACACAATTGAATTCTTAAAAAAAAATGTCACGATCGACCATAGAAATATGATTTCTTATCATCCACAAGCCGATGGAACAGTCGAGTTGTTCAACAAAACATTGCATAAATTTTTAACAAAAATATGTGGACTCTATAGGGAATATTGGGATGACAAAGTTCCAACAATAATGTGGGATTATAGAACAACATAAAAAATATTGATTGGCCAAACGCCATTCAAACTTGTATATGGTCAAGAAGCTGTAATTCCATTACATTTATGTGCTAATGATGGAGTGATAACATCTATCTTTGAATTCAATCATATTCTTAACACAAGGCAATGATTCTACCCATTAAATCAATTATAGGAAGAAAGGATGCTCGCATAACAACGCCAGGAGGCTCAAAAGAACTAGCAGAAAGCTTGGCATGACTGACACATTAAAAAGAAAAATATCAACGCAAGAGATTTGGTGTTACTATATGAAATTTAGATAAAGGGAAAGCCTCAAAATCTAGAAACTGCCTGGTTGGGTCCTTACGTGGTCGAGGACATCCAACCGACAAGAGCAGTACAACTAAGGACCTTTCAAGGGAACTGCTGACTATATTTTTTGTCAACAATTTTTAGTCGACAAAGTGTTTCCAGGCTCATCCTACTCAGTTCAAATGCTTGCGCAACATTCTCACACATTTTCACTAAGATGTAACACATTTTAAAATTCTCTCATCTAGTCGGTCCCTTGATGGTTCGATGATGCCTTCGAGTATTTCACCATTCAAGAATATTTTAAAATTTATTGCATGTACTTTCTAACAAAGGCCAATGATCATCAGTCTATATATTTTATCAGACATGTTATAGGTTCATCCTAGATAAAAATAAGTTCAATACAAACTTGAGCGAGGATTGACATGATACCTAATGAAGATGGAAAAACACATGGCAGAATTATCATGACTCTTAGTGTAATGGGTTGATTTTATTTTACCATTTCTTCCAAGGTTTCAAATGGTTCAACAAATTTACCTTAATGATACATTTCTCGAAAATAAAGAGAAAGAGGATCTTCGTTCTTTCATCATTATGAAATACTTTCAATTCCCCTAAACATTTGAGTACATGAAAACGCCTCATTACTTCATTTATTGCTTAATACCTTGTAAAGTAGTCTACCGACAACCTATATGTCTTCGCATTTGGTTGTACACATTGATAGTCTTCAATCACACATCCAACCAAGTAAATGACTTCTTGAAAATTACCCCAAAAATTGTCTTTGTGTATGCTTAAATAACCCAATTGCAAGTCTCTAAGCATGATTTCTTAAAATCTTCATCATGTTACATATTTTTGAAGGAATTCACTGTGATTTTTTTTTGGGATTCCATGTGTTGCCTATCAACTAAACAAACAATTAAAATAAAATAAGTTAACTTTTTTGTCCATGAGGATTCATGCCTTGAGTAATGGTCAAGGCATTGAATCTCAAGGTGATGTAGGAAGGAATAATGTGATTGGTCAATTCCACCCATCTATAACAATACTTAATGCAAATCATTCAGTGTGTTTGATGAAAGAAGATATTTTTTGGACCAACTATATGTGCCAGCCTTTTTCTTTTCGTGGAATGAATAACAACAAAATATTTGTTTGGGTCGAAGGTCTTTGTGAATGCCATCTTATCAAAACCATTGCAAATAATAGAACGATGGACAATCTCTCGAGCACTAAAGTTTCATAGAGAAGAAAGGTAAACATATATAATACTCATGAACATTCTCTTCTTAATTTCAATCTTCATTGTCTCAGACAAATGGAACAAATATATAATGGAGGACCCAAAATAATATGGTACCTGAACATAATGTATTCTCTCAGGATTATTATAAATTTAAGAATCTTCTCAACGCTAGCAAAGTCATTGATATTAGTCACTGGTTTCTTCTGCTTCTTTTTGACTTGTATTCACATTCTGATTTCTCAATTTAAAAGTGATCAGTTTCATATCTTGCTAAACAACAATAAGAAGGGGTGTAACTCGACGACAAATAACAATTGAGAAACACCTTCCCTCAGTGAAATGAAAAATTGAAAACATGGCCCAGTTCTTGATAAACCAGAGTTATACTACTTGATTATTATAATGTGTTTCGATGGAGAACATATTGAAGTTTTCATGAAGATCCCATGGGTGCCATATATGCAGTAGAAGGATGCTGGTTGGAAATAAAAATTCACACGCCTCCGTAGCTATGGAGTTGTCACTGTCTATGAAAACACTACAACAATCAAATCTAGAAATATATGTTTTCAAAGACAAGATATTATGGGCTTGTGGTGATTTAACTACTCAACATTTTCTTCACCATCATTAGAAAATGTCGGCATGGCTTCTAACCACTTTGTGAAGTAGTCAATGACCATTATAATGTATCAATGCCCCCTAGATGAGGTTGGGTGGCATGTCATGAAATTTACCCCCCACTTGGTGAAGGGGATGAAAACAATGACGAGAAACATGGGAGCAGGGTGCACACACATATTTTTTGTAAATATTTGACAAGGATGACATTTATTGACCACTTCAATGCAATCTTTAAAGATCGTAGGCCTGAAATAACCAACACATAAAATATTCTGGGTTGTTTACAACCCTGATAAGTGACCGCCACATGCTCCACCATGGTAGTCATTTAAACCAACCTCTGCTTCCTCATGAGTGAGGCAATGATGAAGAATTGATTCTACCCCTCGTCGATACAAAGTGTCGACGATAAGGAGATAATTCTTCGCTAGGTGATGGATCCATCGTTGTTCATCCCATGAAAAATGCAGAGGGAACTTCAACATATGGATATATATAAGGGCATCCCCATACCAAGGACCAGGCGAAGAGATGAGGAAGATATGCTCACATGGAAAAGAGTCGATTACTTTTCTATCCTTGTTTTCTACTAGAAACTCTGACATCAATTTGGCGAAGAGTAAATATTTCTTGGACTTTGTAGACGAAAAATCCAAGTCAAATTCTTGAAGCAAAAAAATCCATTTATTTTACTTCCCACCAATTATTCGTCGAGTCAACACATACTTAAATGGATTAACATTGACGATGAAGTTTGTCTTGCACAACAAAATGTAATGTCGAAGTCGCTGAACAACATGAAATGTTGCTAAAGCTAGTTATTCGACATGAGAGTACTTCAGTTCAAGACCGAACAAAGAGAGAATTAAATAGTAGATGGCATTCTCTTGGAGCTCATCATCCTTCTAAATTAGGACCATGCCAATCGATGATTCCTCTGATGCCAAATACAATAGGAAATATCGATTATAATCTTGGGGACTCAACAATGAAGTCAAGATTATCTCTTTATTTAATGCATTGAACGAATGTTGTGCTGCCTCGTCCCAATAAAGTGGAACCCCCTTTTTCAAAATACACATAAATCCTTTCATAATATTAGCATAGATAGGTACAAAGTGTCGAAGGAAATTCACCTTTCCTTATATACTTTGAAGCTGATGAATTGTGCATAGGGGAGGAAATTGAGTGATTGCCTCCACCTTTAAAGGGTCAACCATGATCTCTTTTATCGAAACTATAAAACCCAAAAGACATCCTGAAGTCACGAAAAAAATACACTTCCACGGATTTAAATGGATATGATAATAACGACATCTCTAGAAGACTAAGAGGATATGTAACAAGTGCTGAGCTCTCTTGCGAGAATGAGCTATGAGATTGTCAAGATAATCCTCCACTATATGCTTCAGGTCGTGGAAAGCAAACATCATGCCCCACTGAAATGTAGCTCAAACATTTTTAAGGCCAAAGGGTATCTTTTATATGTGAAGGTTCCCCAAGGACAAATGAAAGTTGTCTTATGTTGGTCTTCTGGTCAGATCTCAATCTGGTTATACCCCAAAAAACCGTCCATGAACAAAAATATTTGGCTTCCTACGCACTCATCGAGAATTTGATCAATGAATGGTGTAGATAAATTTTATTTTGGAAAAGCCTTATTTAAGTCTCAAAAATACATACACACATGAATCATGCCCTGATTCTTATTAACCAAAATGGGGTTGGACATCCATTCCATCAAAGGTACTAGGTAAATGAAGCCGACTTTGAGTAGTTTCTCTACCTCTGCTTTAATTTCCACTGCTTTCTTTGGATTCATTAGTCACAAATTTTGTCGAACCAGCTTCACATTCTCTTAGGTTCAAATATCATGTTGAACGATTCGAGGATCTATGCCAGGAATTTCCTCGTACGACCAAGCAAAAACATCTCGAAATTCCTTAAAGAGTTCCATATATTCACAAATTTCGTCTTGAGAGCACTCTGCCCCAATAAAGACATTTTTGAAAACCTCAGGGGTTCTAGAAATGTTAATGGGGATGATTTTCTATATATTCTCCATATTTCCCTTGGCATTGACACTATGCTTGGCCAAGGGGTTTACTATCCCATCAACACTCTTGCTCATAATTGACTTAAATTCTCCATCTTCTACACGATTGATCTCGGGGAGGAAATACGATCTGTGATGCATATCCTCCCATGACCTTTTGACTTGTGTCATTTCCTCAATGATAAATTCATTTGAGGGAAATACAATGTCGAGATAGTCTTGGGAACTTGAAGAATTTTGAGCCAAAATAGGCTCTGGAAAGAGATCATCTTCCTATATCAAAAGAGGAGTTTGATCCGAGTTTGCAGTAGTTTGTTGTATATCCTGGTAAGTGAATTTTGCTGTAGATAGTGGAAAATCCATCTCAACATGCATGTGACCTTGTACCGATTCATGCATTGAGGGTAAAACCCATGGGTCCTTTAACGATGATGCTTTGAAATAAACAAATCTTGTGATAGGAGCCGACGAACTTGACTTTTGGTAGCCGATCGGGGTGGCACGAATGTAGGACACCGGTGATGGGAAATTAAATGTACCCATAAGTGAAGGATACATTCCAACACCAATGCTCTCAGTTTCTAAATAATATTTCTCAATCCATGGGACAATGGGTCCCTGGTTGACCGCGAAGCTAGAACAGTTAAATGCCATATGATCGATAGTTACAATTTTTATCTCATGGGGAAAACATAAAACCTGGAATACCTATGATACAACCATCGTCATCGCGTAAGTCCAACTCCTTCCCAAAAACTAGTTGTAATTGAGGGGTGCATCGACTACCTCTACTTCTATGGAAATAGTCTTTCCTCCTAACTGAACTAGAAAAGAGGAAATGAGACGATGCGGTGTAGATGAATGTCCGTCAAACATGGTTAACAATGTAGGAGAAGAAAAGAGTTGTGGAGTTGTGGAGAGCCAATGACTCTCCAACAAGTCAAATACATGACACAGGTCGAAGGCACCTCATCGACCACAGTTCTATCGATCACATGCTTCTCGTAAATCACATTGTTCTGGAAGGCTGCATGGTAAGGAAGGTGGGGCTTGACATTAGAAGTGTCAAACTTCATAATGAGTATGCTGGAAGGATCCGCCACTCTGATATCAGAAAGAAATGTGGTGCATTGTGCATGGAAAATTTGAAGCACCTCAAGAGAAGACATCACACACAATGTTTGAGCTAAGTCCTTAATAATAGAGTAGTTTGGTGCAACTCTAGCATTAAGGTTATGTAATGCTCTTTTGTACACACTTTTCAATATGCATGTCATCATTTCCTTCCTCGGTTTCTCTATTTGAAGAGGTCCTTAAGAATCAGAAGTCTCTTTGCCTTTCGTTGATGACTTTGGATTACTATAATCATGAGCCCTGGTCATCAAATATACCTCTTTTTTTTGTGGTTTACCATGTTAGCAAACTTGAACAATCCATCAGAAAAAGTTGCACTTGGAGTGCCCCCTTGTGCGTTAGAAGTGGAAGAGACAACTTGCATGTTTTTCCCCTGTGGGAACACATTTTGTAATATAGTAGGTTGCTATTGTTGCTACAAATTTATCAAACATTGGGCCTCTTCCATCTTCGGGAATTGATGAGTGAGGTGGTTGTCCCCAAAAATATTGTATGGGAACTTCACCTTTTTCTTTTCATCCTTTGTCCCCTCAACATTATTGTTGGGATTTTTTCCATTGCCCCCACTATATTCCTTTCCTTGGCCTTTATTTTTCTCTCCATGCTGTTGAGGGCCCTTCAAAGTATTTGATTTCACAATGTGTACATTTGATGACTGGGTAGTGGGGGTGGTCGAGCTAGTGGTTGGACTAGCCACAATTTGTTGAGTGGACAACTATTGTATCTGGTTAGTAAGCAAATCTGTGGCTTTTCTTTGAGAAGAACCTACAATGCCATCGACACGTGGTCATGACTTCAGTTTTGCTAAGTCGAGGGTTGAGGATAGATCTAACTAATTCATTATTATAATATTTATTTGACTTGTCATGGAGTTAGTTAGAAAATAATAATATTTTATTGTATAAGAGAAAAGACTCACTCTATAAAGAATAATTCTCTCTCTCCATTGTAAAGGGTGGAGAATTTCGGAATTTAGGAGCTCTCCTCTTAGGCTACATTGTAGAACATTTTGGTAAGCTTAATGGATAATATGAGGTATATTTTCATTTAATGTGAGGCTTTATTGTGCACTCATATTTTATGTGTTTATTTTGTATTAAGAGACCCTTGTAACACGTTGTGGATGCAATTATAATGAACCATGATTCATTTTGGATAGAGTAATGTGAGGTTTCAACTCTCTTATTTCTATTGTGATTATGTTAGCCTACATGATTGTTATTATTGGTTCTTGGAGTCTTGACTAGGATGGGACTTCATCCTTTTGTCAAATTTAGGTAAGGAGAACCATTAATTGCTTATGGATTTAACACTTAACAACATTTTCCACCATAGAATATTTGTTAATGTGTAACGCAAGTATTCATAATCAATTTAGAAAAAATTTATACATTCGTACACATAAAATTCATACACTTTGAAATTCATACATTCATCAACATAAAATGCAGAAACAATGAAATTCATAAAAAACATGCCATGATATATATATATATATATATATATATAGTCTAAATTGTACATTTTTTACAAAATTGTACCTCATGCCCAATATACAAAACGACAACAAGTGCCCTAACATAAAAAATAGTCATATGGTGGCCTAGATACAAAATGGAATTAATTGGTCAATCATTGACCACTGACACCCGCACCACCCTCAGGAGCATCCTTGAAATCTATATTTCTTCTCTTTATTGAAGATGCATGATCTAGGTGGATATTGGTGGCAACCCACCTATTCCAACTGGCTCCTCTTGACAATTTTTAGTTCAACACGTTCTTCTGTACTTCTTTGTAATTGTGGGTTCTACACTTTCGGGGTTGTCTGAAGCCCTACACATATTCCAGGTGGATACTGGTGGCCTTTCACCTAATCCAACTGGCTTATTTTGTATGTTTTCATGTCAACACATCTTTCTGTACTTCCAGGGCCATTTTGGGGCCCTAAACAATGTTTTTTTTTGGCTCACCACAGTCAAACTATAGATGGAGTTAGATTTTGATGACGTAATGCATATTTCTCGAAAAAAAATTTCCAACAGGCTATCATGCACCTAAAACAGAGGTCGTATGCAAAATTTATGACCCCGGGAAGTTGAAGTACCAACTTACACATAAGGGCCAGCGTAACTTTTGGCGTTTCATCTCCTAGGGTTAGGTTTTTGGATGTCTAGGGTTTTAGAATTCATGAGTAATGTTAAAAACGCCTCTGGAGCCTCATTGTAATATTTCTACTGAGAAAGATGCGTGTAGCATCCACATCTCTTCTTAGAGATAACTACCATCATTCGAGCAAGTTGTTTTAGTTATGTAGTTTTACAGTTTCATCCTATTTCATTTATTCAATAGAATATATTGTTCACTGGATATCTGTGTTGTTATCCATATCTCTGTGTTTATTGTATTCAGTCTGTTAATCAGTTCGTTTCGCTCCTAAATCCGGATCAATGTTATCACAACGGTTCGCTCTTCATTTATTTTTCTTCGTGCATGTCCCCAACAAGATCTGGGTACAAGAAGTTGGGACTTGAACCAATCGAGCCTTTGCAAGATTGGCCGTGGTGAGCCTGGAAAAAACCCATGGGGGATGAAAAGAAATATGATGGAGCAGAAGATCCTTTTAAAATGTTGCTCGAGGAAGACCTTATGCGACAAAGGAATGAAATGATGGACAACTTTGCACAGATCTTTCGATGACTGTCCACAGGAGAAGAATCTTCATCAAGCAGCCATGCAAGGTACATGTAAATTTTGATATTCCATTATTTGAAGGATTTATAGATGCACATGCTGTAGATAAATTGTTGAATTTGCTCAAAGGGTATTTTTCAGTCCACAATTTTTTTGTTAGGGAAAATATTACTTTTGCACTCCCCAAGGCCGTCCCCCATGTTAAGGACTAGTGAGATACTTACTCTAAGAAAAGGGACATAGAGGAATTTTCAATATTTGTGGTTGCCCCAACATGGGATTCTTTCAGGGATGCCATTAAATAAAAATACTACCATGTTGGAAGCTACGAGGACCAGTACACCAGATGGACCACCCTGCATCAAGAAAGGGACTAGACATTACCAGATTTCACCAATATTTTCCATACGTTGTGAACCAAACTGGGTATCAAAGACTTAGAGAGAAATCTGGTGCTCAAATATCGTGGTTTTTTGCATAGAAATATTCAAACATAAATGGAGTTTCTAGACATTGCCTCATTGGGTGCGACTTATAGATATATTGTCAAGATTGAGAAAAAAATTAAGAAGAAGAGGCGAGAGTTTGGATTTGCAAACTCCTCAAATCTGAAGTAGGGAAAAGGCAGACCCAACCCACACAACAAGGGACAGAGCAAAGATGGCCACTCTTAGGAAAAATAGTACAAGCTGCAACACAAGAAGGGAAATGAGAAGATGAAGAAGGACATGAGAAAATGGTGTGAATACCATAAAATCCCTTGTCACAACACCGAAGAATGCCGCTCCAAGAAATTGCTCATGGCTGAGTTGAAGGCTTTCGAGTCAAAGGCCGATTCTGACTCCAAATCAAATCTAGAAGGAGGGAAACAGATTATCGATGTTGAACCCAGTGCCACTGTTGCTACCACCAAAGTCCATCCAAGTGAACCAGAATAACCAGAGGAAGGGGAACACCTCTTTCACTCACAGATGTGGGTAAAGGGGGATCCACTTCATTTCATTGTCGATAGTAACAATCAAAAGAACCTGATCTTAGTAGAGGTTTTCAAGTGGATGGACTTGACAATGAAACTGCACCCGAAACCCTACACCATCAGCTGGCTTCACTAAGGAAGAGATCTTCTTGTCAGCCAACAGTGTCATCTTCCCTACGAAATCAAGCCTTTCAAAGATGAGGTATTGTGTGATATTACTCCCCTTTAAGTTTGTGATGTTGTTTTAGGACAACCATATTTTTGAAAGCATCATGTTGTGTATGAGTCTAGACCCCACAGTGTCATTATGTGAGATCGGAAGACTCACAGATGTGGGTAAAGGGGGATCCACTTCATTTCATTGTCGATAGTAACAATCAAAAGAACCTGATCTTAGTAGAGGTTTTCAAGTGGATGGACTTGACAATGAAACTGCACCCGAAACCCTACACCATCAGCTGGCTTCACTAAGGAAGAGATCTTCTTGTCAGCCAACAGTGTCATCTTCCCTACGAAATCAAGCCTTTCAAAGATGAGGTATTGTGTGATATTACTCCCCTTTAAGTTTGTGATGTTGTTTTAGGACAACCATATTTTTGAAAGCATCATGTTGTGTATGAGTCTAGACCCCACAGTGTCATTATTACTTTGGGTAGACAATTGTACAAGATACAAGAGGTAGTGTCCCTTACCACTATTTCTTTAATCTCTGCTAAGAAATGTAGAAAGACCATTTCAAAAATCGAGAAGTTCGTCTTCTTTGTGATCCGTTCTCATAGTAAGCATAAGGTCACCACCACATCCATGGCGTCTACACAGAGCCTCTCTTTGCAGCAGAAGCAAGTGGACGAGATCGTGGAAGAGTACAAAGACATCTTCTCCTCACCCACTGGGGTATTGACGCACTGCCAAGTCAAGCATCCAATTTATCTAACCCCCGATGCACCTCTACCTAATAGACTAGTCTATCATCGCTCGCTGATGGAAAATGATGAAATCAAGTGTCATATCCAAGAGCTTCTTCAAAAGGGGCACATCAGACCCAACTCCTCCCTTTGCGGAAACATGATTGTACTGGTGCAGAATAAGGATGGGACCTGGTGACTCTGCATTGATTACATTGCATTAAACAAAATCACATTCAGAAATTGATACCCAATTCCCAGAATTGATGACCTTCTTGACCAACTCAAGGGGGGAAATTTCTTCAGCAAGATTGATCTAAAGTCTGGCTACAACCAGGTTCCCATCAAACCAACTGATGTATGGAAGACAACTTTCAAATATAAAGAAGTTCTCTTCGAATGACTGGTCATGCCCTTTGGCTTAAAAAATGCACCAACCACTTTCATGAGGTT